>JAUTDX010001804.1:0-103213 GCA_030844895.1 Ambrosia x helenae | reverse complement strand
CCTCTATTTATAGACGAAAGATTACATACAAACTAAGTAAACAAAAGCTTAAAATAATGTATGATAATACTACAACAGGCTGTAGTATCGAAACTTGAACAAAGACTTTAAGTAAACTAATATAATACTAAACTGCTGAGATTAAGGGCGGTTAGAACTTCTTAATGAAAGTGCTGATGAGAGTGACAAACTTCTGATGATGATCTTCACAGAGTTTGTCTTCCGCAGTTTGTTCTTCAGATATTCTGGCTGGTTTATCTTCAGAACTCTGATTCTTACTACTCTATCTTCACTTCAGCAGTTTCTCAAATATAAAGAGGATATAAGACTAAGGTTTATACTGGCTTAATCAATCCTCTTTTACCTTACAATGTCCCCCTGGATTGATGAAGCCGAAAACCTTTGTCTATCTTTATTTATAAGATCCTTCTTCCTTAAGTCAAGAACTCTCCAGATTTCCTTGATTGTTTGATGTTTGAGTTCTCTGACCTCTGCTTCTAAATTAGTCCTTGTTCTGGTAACATCTCCTGAATGGTTAGTAGATCTTCATCAGATAATCTTTCCAATTCAGTCAAGCTGTGAAGGACTTTCACTGAACAATCTTGTCTTTCTAGAACCAGGGAACTGGACCTTTAGGTGAAGTACCATTTCTTGATTGGTGATTTGGAACTAAAGAATTTGTCATTGTATGGTACAATCTGTAGGTTTGAATATAGTCTGATGTTGGTGTTTTTTCTTTTTCAGCATTGATCAGATTTGATCTCCTTCTCTTTTCAACTAGCACAGTACCAGGTGTATCACCTTTTGAAATAGGCATTTGATGTTCAGTGACTACCTTGGTCTATTTTTTGTTCTTTGATGGTCTGTTGCAGTTGATAAGCAAAAGTTACAGGATCCCTATATTGAGTTATCAAGGCTTCTCTTCAACAGTAAAATCATTTTCAACAATGGTGTTCTTCTCAATCAAAACCATCTTGAAATCTGTTTTAGTGTTTTCCCCTAATTTTTATTGTAGCAGGCTATGTGGGTTTGAATTTCTCCGATTTGCAAGTCTGTCAACCTTGAACTTTTTGTAAGTGTCATAAAGTACATCTTCTTTCCACTTACATATTTGTTGTTTTGAACCAAAATTGTTGTCTACCAATTCTTGAATGATTTGGGCTCTTTTCAACTTTCTGTCTTTCTCTGTGGCTAGCCTTTCTGATACAAGTTGTGCATTTTTGTGAGTTCTTCAGTTGAGAGTCCCTTAAGTGAGTATTTCCTTGTCTTTGAGTTTTTGCTGATATAAGTCATCAACTGTTGCCTTTTATCTTCTTCTGCTGCAAGGAGAGTTTGCTCAGCAAGTCTTTCTTGTGCATATAAATCATTTAACTTATTTTCATATTCTTTTAACTTGTCCATAAAGCTCAAGACATCCCTTTCATCTATGCTGTTCCATATCTTATCTTCCTTTGCCTTTCTTGCTGCTTTTATTCTTTCTTCTTCTGTTAGTTCTTTTTCTTCTGTTTGATCTTCTGTTACTGTTAAAAAAGGAGTTTAAATCAGTTGTACAGTGGGAACAGGCTTTGGAGTTTCAGCGGATTTTTTTCTGTTGCATTAGATGACTGTTCTGGTTCAGTGCAGGAAATGTCAACTACTGAAGTGTTGATCTGAACAGCATCAACTACTGAACGATTGTCTTCAATACTTTTGGTCTTGTCTTCAGCAGCTGCTTCACTATGGCCTTGGGTAGACTTTTCAGCTTTCTCTGTAAGGTTTCTCTCTTGTTTTTCATACCATTCTTCTCTTTCTTTCAGAGCTTTTTCTTGTCTAGTCATTGCAGTTTGTTTTTTAGATTCCTTGAGATTTTGTGCTTCTCTAGCTCTTTTTGAAGCTTCAAGAGACACCATTTTAGGTTCCTTTGACATCTTCCCCTTTTTGGCTTCATCCACTTCTGGAAACCAAGGAGGTGGAGGTGTTACACCAGATAGATAGGCTAATTGTCTTCTGTTATCTCCCATCTTTCTTGACAATTCACCAAGCTTGTGATCAATTGCATTGTTTACATCTCCAATTGAGTTTTGTTCTTTAACTCCATAGCAGTCATAAAGGTTTGGAGATGACCAGAAATAAGCTGGTGTACCATCTGGTATAGGGACCATCTAGGCTGCATAGTTGGTTCAATTCTATGCTTGATGACCCAGAAAATTGGGTAGGCTTTTGTGATTGTGGAGGGTGTGTTTTGGGTGATCCTCAATGTGAACTGGGGATGCCACTTTTTGGGAATTGGGGTTTAAGTGGTCTTTAACCTGTTCTTTTGTGACTGTCTCCTTAAGTACAGATACATTAGAATCAGGACCTTCAAAGTCATCCGTCAATTCAGTTTGTGGAGTTTTTGATCCATCATCCAAATTAATGGAATCATCTTAATCACTAACATAGTCCTCAATGAGAACAGTGTCAGTTATTTCATGAGCTAGGCCCAACCTAGTTGTCTCATGAACCTCTTGTTCTTGGTACTGAGGTTTTCCTACTTCAGGCACAAGGCCTTCATCAGTAGTTGCCACATTTGAGGTCTTAGCTATGGTACTACTGTCCTCCAATCCATCAATGAATGGTATAAGAGTAGTAGCAGCCTCAAACATACCAAATGATTCTAAGTTTGGGCTTAGAGGCCTTGGTTCCTCCTTATCTCTTTGGTTAGGACTGATCACATTCACATCAATGTCCATTTCTGTGTTTTCATCCCCTGTATTATGTGGTGATTGGGGATTGACATTTTCTGATGGAGTGTGTTGTTTCAGCCTAGAGAGAATATTAGCAATCTCAACTACTGGTGATGTTTGTTTTTCAGAAGTTATGGGATAAGCAGTTGGGTTTTGTTCAGTTGGTTCAGTTGTTTTGAAAGAAGGGTCAGTAGTTTTTGTCTTTTGAATCTCTTTCTTGAAAATAGAACGGATATTGGTGCTCTTTCTAGTGTTTGAGATGAATGAGACTGAGAGGAAGTTTCAGTCATATCTTTTGAAAGTGCAGATTGCACATTAGCAGCTTCAAGCATCTCAACTTCCTGAATTGCTTTTCTTTTGGGGTTGGTGGGTTTGGGATTTTTTATTTTTTAGTTTGTTTAGGCTTTTTGGGTTTGGGTTTTGAGGATGTTGGTTCCTTAGGGACTGTGACATGTTCCCCTTGGTCATCCTCTGGCAAAAGTGTCGGTTTGTTATGCCTAGAGTATGCTTGTGAGGTTAAAGGGTTTAAAACAGTTGTTTCACCCACAAGCACCTCTTGTCCAAGTTCTTTGATAATACATTGCATGATGAACCTTGGATACAACAAAAATTTCTTTTTATCATTTTGGTGATGCAACACCAACTCATTGAAAAAGTATGAAGATGCCCTAAATTTAGTTTCATTAACAACTGAATGAAAAATTGGTTGCATGGTTGAGGACATCTGATCAGAAATCCAGTCTTTGGACTTAAACACATGATAATGTAGTGAAACAAAAGTTTATATTTTTCATCAAAATATTTCTTATAAATGTAGCATGTGATAATTTACCTTGGTAACCACACTCAATTATGGTTGATTGAGTTGTTCCACTGGGAATGTGATCAGGTGTTTCAGCATCATCAAGACCTAATCTGTCTCCCAGAGTTGTCGGTGTGATTGCCATTTCTTTCCCTTTGATCTTCGTCTTCAAGGAAAGGACTTTACCATCTTCGGTAACAGTCTCAGCGTTTGCCCAAAACTCATTAAGAGTGTCAGTATGGATTTGTGGGTCAATGGTGAACGCCGTGTAAAATTGAGATTTTACGATCAAATCAATGATTTCATCGTATTGGGACCAGGCTTCATCCTTTTCGAAGTAGCCTTTTTGATTGTGTGCCTGTTTGAGAACTAGAGCCATTGTTTTTTATAGAACAGTTGAAAGATTCGGAGAGGGTTTAGAGAGAGAGGGAAGTTTTTTGATTTTGAAACGATAACAATGAAAAGAGGGGTTTGAGAAGTTTAATAGTCCTTTTAGGTAAAACTTTTGAGAAAAATAGGAAAAGATTTTTTTGTCCTTTATATCTAAAATCTCCGATGAATATTTATTCATCAGGAGTTTCCTATTTTGTTCTTCAGTAGTTTTGAACTACTGAGAAGATTTTCTTAAAGTACCCCTGAAATCAATGTTTGATGATTTTATTATCATCAGCAGATTTTTTTTCTTTTCAGAAAATTTCCCTACAGATGTTTTTTGTACATCAGTAGTTTCTCTCTCTTTTTGTTGATCAACAGAGGTTTGATACAGAGTTAGTAAACAGATAAGTGAAAGTAAAATATGTACAAAAAAATGAAAACACTTACAGAGTTTACTCAAAGTTTAGCATTCCAAGCATGGAAACTAACTGCTGAAATGTTGATGTGTCAAGGGGTTTAGTGAATACATCAGCTATTTGATTAGCTGTTGTAACATGTTTCACCTCTATCTTGCCTTTTTCATAGCAATACCTGATGAAATGATATCTAATTTCTATATGTTTTGTTTTTGAAAACTGAACAGGGTTTTGAATGATGCTAATAGCAGATTTACTGTGTACTAAGAGTGGAGTCTTGGTCTCTTTGATTCCATAATCAAGAAGTTGATATTGGAGCCATTGAATCTGTGATGTACAACTTGCAGCAGCAATATATTCAGCTTCAGCTGTTGAAGTTGCCACAGATGTTTGCTTCTTTGATTGCCAGGACACCAGACAGTTTCCTTAGAATTGACAACCACCAGATGTAGATTTTCTTGACATTTTGCACCCTACATAGTCACTATCTGAAAAAGCTATTAACTTGGTATTGCTGAAGCAGGATACCAAATTCCTAGTGTAGGAGTTCCTTTTAGATATCTGAAAATTCTTTTGACAGCAGTTAGGTGTGATTCCCTTGGTGCAGACCGATATCTAGCACAGACACAAGTTGAGAACATAATATCTGTCTAGAAGCAGTTAAGTATAAAAGGGAACCTATCATACATCTATACATGGTTTGATCAACCTGTTTTCCTTGATCATCTGGTTCAACTTGTGTGGTAGGTGTCATGGGAGTGGAACATGATTTATTGTCTTGTAAAGAAAATTTGTTCAATAATTCTTTAACATATTTAGATTGATGTATAAAAGTTCCATTTGTTTGTTGCTTGATCTACAATCCCAAAAAGTATTGTAGTTCTCCCATTGTACTCATTTCAAATTTTGATTGCATGAGTTTCTTAAATTCATCACACAGTTTTGTGTTTGTTGAACCAAAAATGATGTCATCAACATAATTTTGAACAAGTAAGACATGATTTCCAACATGTTTTATAAACAGAGTTTTATCAATGGAGCCTCTTGTGAAGTGATTTTTGAGTAAAAAATTGGACAGTGTTTCATACCAGGCTCTTGGAGCCTGTTTTAGCCCATAAAGAGCCTTATCAAGTTTGTACACCCAATCAGGATGAGCAGGGTCCTCAACCCAGGTGGCTGACAAACATACACTTCCTCCTTTATTTTTCCATATAAAAATGCACTCTTGACATCCATTTGAAAAACTTTAATTTTGTTGGAAATTGCATAAGCCAAAAATAACCTGATGGCTTCAAGCCTTGCAACTGGAGCAAAGGTTTCATCATAATCAATTCCTTCTTCTTGTGAATAACCTTGTACTACCAGTCTTGCCTTGTTCTTGATAATCATACAATCTTCATCTTGTTTGTTTCTGAAAACTCATCTTGTGCCAATTGGTAGCTTGTTTGGAGGTAAGGGACAGATTTCCCAGACCTGTTGCTTCTTGAATTGAAGCAATTCTTCTTGCATAGCTTGAACCCAATTGTTATCTTTGAGGGCTTCGTGATATTTCTTTGGTTCCAACTGAGAAATGAATGCTGAGAAAAAGCAGAAGTTGGAAAGCTGGTTTCTTGTAAGTACCCCTGATGCAATATCACCCATGATTTGATCCAATGGATGATCTTTGTGTTCAATCAGTTGTTGTAGCCCAGTACTTGGAGATGGCTCTTGTACTTCTTCAAACAAACCATTGAGGTTGATGATATCTGGTTCAGCTGTATGTTGTGGTTCAGGAGTTTGTGGAGCTGAATCAGTAGTTTGATTTTGTTCATCAGCAGTTGTTGAAGTAGAAGTTTGTAAAACTTCTGATGGTTTAAAATTTGATTTAATGACTGTGTTTGGAGTCCATGATGTGGGACCATCATCATCAAACCCTTGATCACCATAATAAGTGGGTTTGGATGATTCAACAGTCTTTTCAGGTCCGAAATGAAAGCTGTCAAGATCAAAAAGTTCAGCAGGATGTGCTAGAATGAGAGTGTGTTTGGACTCATTAAACTTGACATTCAGTGTTTCTTCAACTATCTTGATTCTGGAGTTAAATACCTTGTAGGCTTTTCTAGTGGAAGAATAACCAAGAAAACAACCTGAATCAACTTTTGCCGCAAACTTTGAAATAGAGTCTTTGATGTTTAGAATGAAACATTGACATCCAAAAGCCCTGAAAAAAGGAGATAAGGGGCTTGATGCCATGAAGTACTTCATAGGCAGTTTTGGAATGTCTTTTGTTGACAAGGAATCTGTTTTGAACATAACAAGCTGTGTTGACTGCTTCAGCCCAAAAATACAAAGGTAGGTCTGAATCAGCTAACATAGTTCTAGCTACTTCAATTAAAGTTCTGTTCTTTCTTTCTACCACACCATTTTGTTCAGGAGTTCTAGGAATGCGGAACTGTCTAACAATACCTTTAGACAAACAGAATTCATCCAGAGTTTTGTTCCTGAACTCTGTCCCATTGTCACTCCTGGTGACTTTGACAGAGAGAGAATACTGCTTCTCTATTTGTAGAATGAAGAACTTGATTATTTCAGCTGCCTCATCCTTGGAATATAAGAAGAAGACCCATGTGAATCTTGAGTAGTCATCAATGATGACCACGCAGTATTTCTTCTTACCAAGGCTCATAATCTTGACTGGTCCAAATAAGTCCATATGGAGTAGTTGAAGATATGTAGTTGTTTTTTATTCTTCAATAGACTTATAAAAGGACTTATGCTGTTTACCTTTAAGACAGGAAACATAGTGTTCTTTACACTGGTATTCCTTCAAAGGTAGACCTCTGACCAAGCCCATTTTTGTGACTTTATTTATGGTTTTAAAGTTCACATGACCAAGCCTCCTATGCCAGAGATCAGTTTCAGAAGTTGATGCTTTTGAGAAGAAGCAAGCAATGTTGTTCAGTACTTTGTCTTTTTCAATGTCCACTGCATACACATTGCCACATCTTTTGGCTATCAGCAAAGTATGATCTTCAATGATCTTGTCCATCAACTTTTGGCCTTCTGGTGATATGATCTTGCATGCTGTTTTGGTGAAAAAGGAAGAATATCCTTTGTCACACATTTGTGAGACACTCAGCAAGTTGTACTCAAGGTTTTCAACCAGATTGACCTTGTCAAACTGTATTTTACCAAAGGATACATTGCCATGTCCTAGCACATATCCCTTGGCATTGTTCCCAAAGGACACAGATCCTTCTCTTTGACTGATAAAATTGCTTATCAGGTATCTGCATCCTGTCATGTGCATTGAGCCTCCACTATCAACAAACCAAATGCTATTCAAACCTCTGGAGACCCTCTGCACCATATAGCAAATCAGTTAGATTTTGGAACCCAAGCCAGTTTGGCTTTGGGTTTGCTCTTGAGAACAGGAACAGTTTGTTTTAGACCATTTTTGGAAATCCATGTCTTTTTGGCAATGGATTTGTCATTAAGGACAATGGTGGAGTTATTTTGAGGCCCACCATCAACTTTGGTCATCAATAGTTTTACCAAATTCATGAGATTTTTAATCTCAGCAGTTTGTGAAACTATTGATGATTCACGTCCAACTATTGAAGAAGAATTTTGAGAAAAAGGCCTTTGTTGAGATTTAGTCTTTTTATGAGAAAAGGTGTTAATTGGTTGTTGTTTATTGGGATAAAAAGTTTCTTCAAAATCTTGTTTGATTTGTTTTCCCACAACCAATTGTAAAATTTTCTTGTTATACTGATTTCCTTTTCTGTATCTACAAAATTCTGTTTTGTGGTTAAACATACCACAAACTTCACATTCTCTTGCCTTCTCTTTCCTTTTAAATTCATCATGAGATGTGGAAGGCAAGTTACTGACAGTTTTAGAGATTTGAGTTAGGTCATCAGTCGTTTCAGGTTCTCAACTCCTAATGTAGATGAAACTAATGATGACTTAATGTCAGCATTTTTAACTTCTGTAGGACTTTCAATTTTGAGAAAGTTCTGATGAAAGCATGTGCATTCTTTCATATTGGAAGTTTGATTTAGAACTATTTTACTCCCATCATCAGTAGTTTTGGGAGTAAAATCAGTTGGTGTTTCAGTATGATTGTACCCTATGCCAAACTTAACATTTGATGCAGTTTGTTTGTTAAGCAACATTTGGTAACCTCTACATGACTCAACCCAATTTTCACAATCAACCTTGGTGTCAGCAAGCTCTTTTCTGACATTTCCTAGGTCTTCTATCATGATTTTAATCTGTGCTTGGGTTTCAATAGCATTATTTGTTAATTGAGAAATTTCTTTAGATTTTGCAGCAAGTTTTCTTTATAAATCATACTTTATTTGAGTATATTTTCTTTCAGAGTCATTTGCTTTGCCATGTAGGTGCACATCGGTCTCTCTTATGAGAGAAAAAGATTTTTTGCAAAAAGTTGAATAAAGTTTTAACAAAGATTCTTTTGATACCTGAGATAAGGCAGATTTAGAGGTGCATCCCTCAAAAGCCATTGAGGCTAAATTCTTTCTGCCATTATCAGATTCTCCCCAGTTGATATCATAGACTTTGTTGTCTGCATCTGGACTGCATTCAGATGTGTCAAAAGGAAGACTGCTCCAATCAACATACCCTGATGTAAAAAGACTTTGTTGAGAAGGTTATTGAGTTCGTGGAGGATGTTGAGCAGCTGGAACAGGAGGTATTTTTTGTTGGCCCTGTTGTTGAGCAGGCATCTGAACATATTGTATTTGAGGCACATATTGGATTTGTGGAGCTTGTGCCTGTATTAAATGAGCACTCCCTTGAGTTCCATTATTCCTATTATAACTGGAGTTGAACTGATTTCCAGACTGTGGTTGGTTAAAGCTAGAGCTTCTACACTCTCTAGCAAAGTGTCCCAACTTCTAACACGTATGACATCTAAGTTAGATATGTCAAAACCAACTTTTGTTGAACTGTTCAGTCCTGGAAATTTCCTTCCTGACCTTTTATAAAATTTATTTGTTTTTATGCTTAACATGGCCAGTTGGTGTAGTATGTCCATTTCTTCTAAGTCATCACTACTGAAATTTTTTAAATCATCCATTATAAAGCACATGTTATCAGTAGTTTGACTATCTTCTTCATTGTCATAACCTAGATATGACATTTCTAATGGGATCCCAGTGGTTATGTCAATATGGTCAAAAGATCCAAAATCATTTGAACAAGAAGGTGAGTCTTGTCCTAAAAGTGTTGTACTACCTGGAACATAGTCATTCAACTGTTTTACCGAATTTTGTAACTTTTTCTTTTGATTTATTTCTCTTTCAAAAGTTAACAATCTCCCATGTAATTTTGTAAGAGTGAGGGAGTTAAAATCTGGTCCAGATCTAAGGACTATTGAGTAAGTTTCCTATTTTTCTAGTAAGGACCTTAAAAATCTATGAAGCATAGATACTGTTGTATAGGTCTGACCATTTAACTTTAACTCGGAGATTAATGAGGAAAATCTTTCAAATTGTTGTGTCAAAGTTTCGCCATTAATGTGAGTAAATGTTTATATTGTTGAGCGAGAATTTCTCTGGTGTTGGATATCACCTCTTCAGTTCCTCCAAACTGTTCTTTTAGGCAGTCCCAAAGCTCTTTGGCACTTTCACAATGTAAAAGTCCAGAGTAGATATCATTTGGGAGAGCCATTGCCAACATAGAGAATGTCTTAGCATCAAGCTCAAGTATTAGGAAATCTTCATCAGTGTAGTCTTTTGTTCTTTTGGAATTTCTTCCTTAGTTTCAAGATTTACATTTACTGGTTTATGTGGTCCATATATGACAGATCTCCAACAACCAGTGTTGGTTTGTGACAAAGTATGTGCCAACCTTTTTTGCCAGATATTATACTCATTTCTAACCAGCATAGCAGGTTTAGTGGCAGATCCAGTATTATGAGGATCCATTTTTTAGAATTTTGATTTGTCAAGTTTTTCTCAAAGTGATGGATAAAAAAGTGAACTTTTATCCTTTATTGAATATCAATAAGAGCCTGTGTTGTGTCTGATTCTGTATTTGTTAGATTGATATTTGATTAGATAAACCAGATGCTCTGATACCAATTATTGGATCAGTTTCTCTTTTAACAGTTCTTATTTATGAACACTTATGTATTGTAATGTATCAAAGTAAAATGCACAGCGGAATATTAAAGTGTTCAAGTTAAAATATCACTTTTAACAGGAGTTATGACTCCCCCTCAATCAATGAACTAGGAAGTAAAGATGAGAATCAATAATAGTAAATGAATATCACAGTAAATGCAAGATGATTCTCAGATATAAATGCAAGATGATTCGTCATCACAGTAAATGCAAGATGATTCTCAGATATATATGAAACGGTTAACTACAAAGTGATTTGAAGGAAAATGTTCAAGTCTTTGATGATTATATATATGTGGTCTAAAATAGTGGGTGTAACCCCTCTATTTATAGATGAAAGATTACATACAAACTAAGTAAACAAAAGCATAAAATAATGTAAGATAATACTACAACAGGCTGTATTATCGAAACTTGAACAAAGACTTTAAGTGAACTAATATAATACTAAACTGCTGAGATTAAGGGCGGTTAGAAGCTTCGTCATATATGTTGTCTGTATTAGTATAAGAGCTCAATCATAGCATTGATTTGTATCATAATATTGTAAATCATTTACTAGAGCATAATTATAGGAGGATTCCTAGGAAGACCATTGAATAGAGGAGGATTCCTAGATGACCATTGACTTGTAACCATTATATATTGATTGTAAATAATGAGATGAATCACACAGTGAATTACAAACTCCAACATGGTATCAGAGCCAAGATTCAAAACATGACTCCATAAATATATAAAAACTCCAAATTTCTTCACTCCCTTCGATCCTGCTTCTTTTCTTCTTGAACCGCCGGCCACCACCTTACCTTCCTCTTTTCTTTCTTCAACCTGAACATGGACCCGAAAACACATCCCGCCATTACCGTATCCAATATCAAAACTTTCATCCCTATCACCCTCGAAATGGACACCAGTCAATACTCCTCTTGGGCTGAACTTTTCAAGATCCATTGCCGTGCGTTTCAAGTGCTTGACCACCTCTCCCCTCGCATCGTTACCCCTCCCGCTACAGCCGCTAAAGCCGCCCCTTCCAACACTACCGATGATGATGTTTGGGATCGGCTTGACGCCATAGTCCTTCAATGGATCTATGGCACCATCTCTAACGATCTTTTAAGCACCATCATACGACCCGACTCCACCGCTTGCTATGCGTGGGTCGCCTTACAACGCATCTTTCATGATAACCAAGCCACTCGTGCCGTACTTCTAAAACAAAAATTCGCCATTCTGAAGCTTGCTTCCTTTCCCAATATGTCCGCATATTGCCAAGAGGTGAAAATAATCTCTGACCAATTGGCGAATATCGGATCCCCGGTAACCGAGCGTGACTTGGTCATTCAACTCATCACCGGACTATCCGAGCCTATGCTACTATCGGTGCAATCATTCAAAATACCAAACCATTCCTGTCCTTCTATGAGGCTCGGTCACAACTTATCCTTGAAGAAACAACTAAAGCAAACCGTGTCGCCACCGAAACAGCCCTACACACTTCTGTTAACACCACCCCTCCTCAGCCCGAGAACCCTCCTCCACAAACTAACACCACTCCATCCTATACCCGAAACACTAGAGGCCGAGGCCGCGGACGCGGTCGAGGCCGTGGCAGACACCAACCTTCACCACAATGGACCCATTACCCATGGTTTTCCCAGCCGAACACTACCCAAACCCGCCCTCCAACCTGGTCGCAACCCACTGGTTACTTCTGGACCGCCCCGCCTTGTCCGTATCCCACCATTCCCCAATCTCGACCACCACCATCACAACAAGGGATCCTCGCCCTCGTCCACAACAGGCTTTCACGGCTTCGGAGACTCCTTACATGCCTACTGCTCTTGACCAGGCCTTCAATGCTTTCACTCTAAATCCACCGGATCAAACTTGGTACATGGACTCGGGTGCCACAGGTATAAGGACTCACAACTCTACTAATCTCACTTCTTGTTTAAATAATGTGTATCAAAGAAACATTACAGTCGGTGATGGCAAAAATATACCCGTTCATGCGATTGGAAACCATACCTTACCACCACCTTTTCCAAACTTCAAACTAAATAACGTTCTTTTTGCACCAAAACTCATTAAAAATCTAATTTCGGTTCGCCGTTTCACCACCGACAACAATGTTTCAATCGAATTTGACCCGTTTGGTTTTGATGTGAAGGACCTCCACACCCGGAAGCACCTCCTTCGATGTGATAGCACCGGTGATTTATATCCGTTAACTCCACCCTCAAGTTCCAAAGTTTAACCTTCTCATGCTCAAGTTTCTTCCTTTTTAGCCGTGACCCAAGACATTTGGCATCGACGTCTTGGCCATCCCGGAAATAATATTTTACGTTGTTTAAAGTCTAGTTTGAATTTTTCTAGTAATGTTCAACCTTCTTCTATATGTGAACCTTGTGTGTTTGGCAAACAAATAAAATTTCCTTTCCATGATTCGCATTCACATACATATTTACCATTTGACATTGTTCATAGCGATTTATGGACCTCCCCTATTCTTTCCTCAACCGGATGTCGATACTATGTCCTATTTTTAGATGACAAAACAAATTTTTTATGGACATATGCTCTCACATCCAAATCCCAAGTCTATTCTAAATTTCTAGAATTCCACAAATTAATTAACACCCAATTTCAAACCACAATAAAATGTTTTCAATGTGATAATGGACGCGAATATAACAACTCTTCTTTTCATCAATTTTGCACTTCTAATGGCATGCAATTTCGTTTTTCATGTCCATACACTTCCGCTCAAAACGGAAAATCGGAGCGTAAAATTAGATCAATTAACAACATCATGCGTACCATCCTATCACATTCGTCCGTCCCTCATTCTTTTTGGCCTCATGCTCTCGACCATGCAACATATCTCTTAAACATCCTACCCACCAAAGTTCTAAACAACTCCACTCCCACTTTTTGTCTCTATCACCGCCACCCTTCTTATGACCATTTACGCATTTTTGGTTGCCTTTGTTATCCCCGTCTACCATCCAACACCATTCATAAACTAGCCGACCACTCCACCCCTTGCGTATTTTTAGGCTACCCTTCAAATCACCGAGGCTACAAGTGCTACAACCTCAAAACCAAACAAATTCAAATCTCACGAGATGTCATTTTTGATGAAACGGTGTTTCCTTTTGCAACTCAAAAACCAACCACCACCTCTTATGACTTTCTAACCTCCACACCCTATCCCTTTCATTGGTCTAATTCCACAACCCCTACTGCCCAACAACAATACACCGATTCTAACCATCTCACTTCTGCCCAACTACCCCTAGCCCATCTCCTCTAGATACCTCCTCTGGCCCAACCAACTCTCCTATCCCAACCGGCCCTCACAATCAAAACCAACCCAGCCCGTTACCCTCCCACCCTCTAACACCTAACAGCCCAACCACCAGCCCTGTAACCACCTCTACGGCCCATCACCAACCCATACCATCGCCTCCACCTCCACCGACTCGAACCATGAACACCCGCTCCATGTCGGTATTTTCAAACCAAAAACTCACTTTAATCTAAACATGTCTACCACTCCTCTCATCTCTCCTCTACCAAAATCACCCACCGAAGCCCTTTCCAATCCGAACTGGAAAAATGCCATGACCGACGAGTTTCGTGCACTTATTGATAACAAGACTTGGGAATTAGTACCCAAACAACCCGGTATGAATATTGTTCGTAGCATGTGGATTTTTAAACATAAGAAGAAAGCGGATGGCACGCTTGAACGATATAAGGCCCGGTTAGTGTGTGACCGTCGATCACAACAAGTTGGTGTTGATTGTGGGGAAACCTTTAGCCCGTAGTTAAACCGCAACAATTAGAACGGTGTTATCTTTAGCCTTGTCTAAGTCGTGGCCTATACATCAACTTGATGTCAAAAATGCTTTTCTACATGGGAACTTGAATGAAACGGTTTTTATGCATCAACCAATGGGTTTTCGTGATCCGACTTACCCCAATCATGTTTGTCTACTCAAAAAGTCTCTTTATGGCCTCAAGCAAGCACCGAGAGCATGGTACCAACGGTTTGCGGATTTTGTTTCAAAGATGGGTTTTAAACATAGCCAATGTGATCATTCCTTATTCATCTTCAACCAAGGTCATCACATGGCATTCATATTATTATATGTTGATGATATTTTGTTGATAACATCTTCCGATGACTTAAGGGAAAAATTCATGACTCGGCTTTCTAAAGAATTCGCAATGAAGGATCTCGGGCCCCTTAGCTACTTCCTTGGTATTTCGGTTACACGGGACTCAAGCTCTCTATTTCTTTTGCAAGAAAAGTATGCACGAGAAATCCTTGAACGGGCCGGCCTCTCGGATTGCAACCCGGCAGCTACCCCGGTTGACACACAAAACAAATTGAGCACCAATAATGGGACGCCGATTGACAATATTACCGAATACCGAAGCTTCGCCGGCGCTTTACAATACCTCACCTTTACCCGGCCGGACATTTCATATGCGGTTCAACAAGTATGCCTCCATATGCATGACCCGAAGACCATCCATTTAAATGCTCTTAAAATAATTCTAAGATACATTAAAGGAACAATCTCATATGGTCTTCACATTCAAGCATCCTCGACATCCTCTCTCACAGCCTATACCGATGCCGATTGGGGAGGGTGTCCCGACACAAGGCGTTCAACATCCGGTTATTGTGTATATATGGGTGACAATCTTCTCTCATGGTCCTCCAAACGTCAACCCACTTTGTCCCGCTCAAGTGCCGAGGCGGAGTACCGTGGCGTCGCTAATGTGGTCTCCGAAGTTTGTTGGCTTCGCAATTTACTACTAGAACTTCATCACCCTCTACAACGCGCCACCTTAGTCTACTGTGATAACGTGAGTGCTATCTACCTATCCGGTAATCCAGTTCAACATCAACGCACAAAACACGTTGAAATGGATATTCATTTCGTTCGTGAAAAAAGTCGCAAAGGGTGAAGTCCGAGTTCTACATGTCCCATCACGGTACCAATAGCCGATATTTTTACAAAAGGGTTGCCAAAGGTTCTATTCGATGACTTTCGAACCAGCCTCAACATCCGTAATCCTCCCGTTTCGACTGCGGGGGAATATTAGTATAAGAGCTCAATCATAGCATTGATTTGTATCATAATATTGTAAATCATTTACTAGAGCATAATTATAGGAGGATTCCTAGGAAGACCATTGAATAGAGGAGGATTCCTAGGATGACCATTGACTTGTAACCATTATATATTGATTGTAAATAATGAGATGAATCACACAGTGAATTACAAACTCCAACAGTCTGGTTTATTTTCAGGACTTCTGATTCTTTTACTCTTCAGGACTTTTAGTTATTTTTCACTTCAGCAGTTTCTCAAAATATAAAGAGAATATAAGACTAAGGTTTATACTGGCTTGTCAATTCTCTTTGACCTTACAAACATAGTTTTTTTTTAACGGCAAAACATATTAAGTGAGTACTTTTACTAGCAGTGACTGAATCATTATAGCAAAACAATATAATCTAATTTATGATTGCATGTACAACCACAACTAATGTTGAGGGCATAAATTAACGTGATTAGTTTTTTATTCAAGGAATTTAGACTTTTGTCTATTAAAAGTATCAAACAAGCATAAAAATGACATTTTAACCTCTTAAGGAGGTTACTTGCATGTTACCATTTCACTAATGTGGCTCGAGATTCATGTGGCGGTACACATGACATGTTGTGTCACCTTGGTTGCCTAGATAGTAACACATCACTAAAAATATGAACATCTTTCTTTGACGAAAGATCCGCTGATGAAAATGAATACCGATGATAGGTGACATTACACATGGGTACGTATCACATGTGAATGACCTACTAAGTAGGAATCTCATGGTTGTAAAAGCCATTTTTGCGCCTAATTAGTGTTGCCTTTGATTAACAAAAATAAGTTAAATGCCTCAAATAAAAAAAATATAAATTTCATTATGTTTTTTGTACAAGTGACATAAATTCAATTGTTTATCTGAAAAAGTAATAGCCCCCACACTTACATAATATGGATAATTTTCATGAATTTGCTTTTCAAGATATTGTTACTATTATTATATTCTTATGAAAATTGAGAAACAATTACACAGCTACATAAGACATCTGATCATTCAAATGCAAAGTGATGATTTCAATTAGTATTTTAACAAGCAACTATTAATCAAATTGGCCTATTAATCAACTATACGTGAAAGAAAATGACCTCAATAAAAAATCCTTGTTTATTCAAAAGAAAAAAAAAACAACATTAATAATACTACCAATCTTATAGATTCAGTCATAAGTAAATCTTTTATACACACATAATTTAGTCAACTCCCTTAAATGGTTGTCCATGGAGAAAATCAGATTAATAATTATAACATGTAAATGTCACAGAATACATTTGAAATTATAATGAAAAAGGACATCAATAATTTATAGCAACTAAATGCAATGTAAATTAGTTTGGTAAAAGTTGTTTAATGATGTTTGGATTTCAAAATCAAAAGAAACAACAATATATATATATATACCAAGCTCTTTAAATATACATCATTAACTTTTAAAAACACATTCACTCAGTCCATCTATTCCTACAACTATTCGTAGGCTTAACTCAAACAATCAATCCAATCCATTGTATACAATTTATAGATGGAAGCATCGTTAGAAATACATGTACTATATACAACAACAGTGCACACACTAAAACATTAGGGGGACAGGGCACAACCAGAATTGGTCACGGGTACCCCACTACCAGCACGATAACACCGCTGCCGTTGGTTCTGGTGGTGAATCCGTGGACCGTTTGCTGGTTGTAGTTAACAGATGACTTCACTGAGTTTATCTCTCAAAATTAAGAAAAAAAACTAATTTTGAATTATATAAATATATAAACTTTCTGGGATTTATTCAAATTCACATAATATTTCAACAACATATCAATATTACATAATCTACTAATATCCAAATTCAATAAAAAGTCAAATTTTCAAGATTAAATAGAAAGAAATTCAAACACTAAAACACAAATATTGAATGAATTAAACGAACCTGTAGCAAGTATATGAAGAAAGTTGAACTGGGAGCTCAATAGATACATGAAATAAGCAAACTCTGATGAATCTTTCGAACAAAACTTAACTTTCAGTTGTTTCCTGATTGGTTCAAAGGATTTTTATAGATGATGAAGAAGACCTAGATGAAGATTTGAAGGGAAAGAGCGGTTTGAGATGGTGAGTTCTAGATAGAGAAAGGAGAGAGAGTGGGAAAGCGTAATATATTATTATAAATATTATTATTATTATTATGTCTGAAAATAATTGATTGTTGGATGAAGAATCAGTTAAGTGTTGTCTCTGAAAAACTGTTTTAGTGAAGTGTGATAGTGTAGGATTGGTAGAAATCATTACAGGTTGTAGTTAACAAATGGCTTCACTGATTTATCTCTAAAAAATAAAAATAAATAAAAAATAATAATTTTGAAATATAAATATATAAACTTTCTGGGATTTATTCAAATTCACAGAATCTTTCAACAACATATCAATATTACTTTAATCTACTAATATCCAAATTCAATCAAAAGTCAACTTTTTAAGATTAATTAGAAAAAATTCAAACACTAAAACACAAATATTGAATGGATTAAACGAACCTATAGCAAGTATATGAAAAAAGTTGAATTGGGAGCTCAATAGATACATGAAATAAGCAAAATCTGATGAATCTTTCGAACAAAACTTAACTTCCAGTTGTTCTTAATTGCTTCATAGGATTTTTATGGAAGATGAAGAAGACCTAGATGAAGAGTTGGAGGAAAATAGGGGTTTGAGATGGTGAGTTCTAGAGAGAGAGAGAGAGCGGGAAAGAGTAATATTATTATTATTATGTGTGAAAATAATCGATTTTGGGTAAAAAAATCAGTTAAGTGTTGCCTCCAAAAACTGTTTCAGTGAAGTGATGTGGTAGTGCAAGATTGATAGAAAGCAGTGAAGTGGAAATTTTTTCAGTAGAGTCCCCCTATAAGAAATATACATGATCGATAACATATGAAACACCCCCACCCCACCTCACCTCACGCCCGTACACACATCTACATTTTCCTAAAAATGCAATTCAAAATCTACCAATGTGCTCTCATAGCTTGATTTTTCATGTCTTTTCAGCACCTCATGGTTTCACTTATTACAAAAATGCCACCTAGTTTTTTTTCTCATGTGTCTCTAATAGAAAAAAGTCGTTCTCAAATTTTGGTTGGTTCTCAACTTCTCATTCGATTACGTAGATACACACAGGCATGTATGTTTTAAGTTAGCGGTTTAAAAGTACTTATTTTTCTCATTCACTACTCCTTATTAAAATGGATATGATCAAGTCATATGTGACATACATGATATATGTACAAATAAACATCTTTATTCATATTGAAACTTACTAAGTTGTTCTTACTAAGTTGTTCTTTTGGTAAACTATAGGACTTGGATGAGGCTTTGTAATACCCGTTCAATTGACATAGACCCACATTCTGTACTAAAATGAAAACTAGGATAAGACATTAGGAATAGTAGGGATAGCTCAGCTAGTAGAGTAGAAGACCGAATATCCTCTGGTCACCAGTTCAAATTAATTCGGTTCCTGACACATGATTAATTATATGATCTCTAATCTACCAATAAATTGTATGACTTTTGGATATTTTCAATCTGCGGTTAGCGTTTCTGCCGATACTTTTGGGGGACTTAGTGTGCAGTCTTGTATAGGGCTGCAATCAAACTGAACTTTCAGCTAACAGTTCATGACCCGTTCGGCGGGAAGTTCGTTTGTTTTCATTCCACCTTCCAGTGTCGACGCACTCCTTCATTCACCTTCGATGCGAACTTAGTTTTTTGAGGCACTACCTTATTATGTTAGGTATTAAGTATGTTTGGATAATTAAGTTGTATTTTGGGTGAATCAAACTAATGTCTTAATGTATATGAATTCGATGTTATTCGAAAGTTAATATGTGTTTGTGTGTGTTTGTTTTCATTCATGAACACTTCTAATTTGTGTTCATTTGTATTCATGAACACCTATTTGTGTTCATTAATTTTCTTTTGTGTTCGTATGCGTTCATGAACAAAATAACAAACAAACACGAACACGAGTGTGTAGGATCGATCTAACAAGAAATTAGTATCGCGCGCGTATCGAATCGAGGGCGGAAATCAACGATTCGGTTAGTTGTTATAGGTGGGTGTTTATGGATAGGATAATAATAATATGATAGAGAGCACGCACACAAAACACACACAAATGGTTGCACTTGTATGAAATGAGCAAAAGTCTTACAAAATAACTAAGGCAAGGGGTATATATAGGGGGCTTTCATACACGTCCCTCATACACGTTCCTGGTACGTGTATGAAGAGGGTGGGACGTGTATGAAGCTTTACAACTTACCAAAGTACCCCTATGCCTATATAAACACTATAATGGATCCCGATGACATCTAAAACGTTATACAATCATGCCTATGACTATTATCGACCTATCACTGATGTACTATCATTTCCTCTCTTTCTCTAGAAAAATCATTTTAGGTTTTCTGATTTTTTTTTTTTTATTTTTTTGTGTTTTTTCTGGAAATTTCTCCCCCTAAAATTCAAAAAGTTTAAAGAAATTGAAATCTTTTTGGATTTTCTGATAGAAAAACGGTGAAACAAAAACTGATTTTCCGATGTGGTTTACTCAGATTTTCCGAAAATGCCTTTTACCATTCAAAGATAGTCAAATTGGGATTTGTCAAATGATTTGGTAAAATTGTTGGCAATTTAGTAGTCAGTGTGGACTATAGTAATCACTGGATCCTTAGTGATTTCTATGGAAGTTACATTATCGATAAGAAACTGGAGGTGATAAGAGAAGCTAATCGTAGTCATGCATGTGTGTTGATGAATCCTATTGTAGAACCTGGAAACAATAGCTCGATGCAGCTACCTGATTCGGCTTCGCAGGTTGCAGGAAACACATGTGACAACCTCCTGTGAACCGATATCCACCCATTGCGGATCCAGCTTCAACATTGTAAACACCATTGACAGAATCACGAAAGTCAATGAGATCCAGCTTATCGCCATTAGGGTACTATAGACCTTTGGTCGGTAACCCTTTAGATAATGAAGGAACCGTTCTTCAGCAATCACCCAGTCCACTTTTATTCATTACTGACACCCGTTGATAACCCGAAACACTGGGTCTGGATTTTAATATCATCAAAAATTTATCTGCTTTCTTTTCTCCTTCTTTCACAATATATACCTTCCTATGATTTGCTAAGGTTACATATCCTCGAAAGATATTCTGATCAATTTACCGGAGCGATATGACACCTAATTTTGTGCTAAGATGCCCCACTGTCAACAATGAATGACTGTTGATAGTTCCTCCTGGAACACCCTGCACACTGGTTCAAAGATTAGTTCTGGAGGGGGACCTAGGCCTTGATTGTCGTTGGTCGGCCTAGGTCATCAATCATTGGTAGATCCATCCACCCGCCGTGAGGAGTTGGAGTAGGATCACTTGATGATGATGAACCCTCAGATGAAATTACTGATTTAGGTCTCCAAACCTGCTTGATTTTATCTTTCACAAATTTTGGTTTTGCAGGTTTTGGTTTGGCCTTAAGTTGAGCCTTTGGATTGCCCTTTGGACTAGCCTTAGGGTTTTTCTTGGGCTTCGAGACCTTAGGTTTTACAACCTTCTCAGTTTTTGGCTTTAGAGTTTCAACAACAAATCTTTGTTTTCTTTTAAATGAGTTTGATCTCTCATTTTGATAATAATTATCATAAAAAATTTGTTTTGGAGAGCCAAAGTGATTGTTGCTATTGTTTCTAGGGGGTCCATAACTACTAGCCTTCATCTCTCTCAGATAGGGACAATGAGATCTAATGTGTCCTACCTCGTTGCATTCAAAGCATCACCTCCACTCTTCATGGTCATGAGATCTAGGTGCACCATATCTTTGATCTTTTTGTGTAAAATACTCAAAATTTGATTGGTTTTCATAATGCTGCACCTGATCCGTACCCTTAGATTTGACAAACTTAACTTCTTTAGTCTTGGGAACTGACTTGTTCTTCCCATAATTTTTCTTTGGAACCCAATTGATTTTCTTTGATTGGTTCTGTTGGTTCTTTTGATTTTGATGAGTTTTCTGAGGAACAGCTTGTGGTTTCACCTGTTGAGGTTTACCATTTTGCTTTTTGACTTCAGGTTCAGGATCATATTCAATGTGATTCTCAAGTGGAATAACTAGTTTTAATCCTAAACCTGGTCTCTCAGATTCCTCATCAGAATCTTCATAATCAGTTTCGACCAACACATAATTCTCATCTTTAACAATCTCAGTTTTCTTGATCTCAGATGGGTCAGCAACAAGTGGTGTTGTGACAACAAATTTTGTGAGATTTGTCTCCTCTGGTGACTTGGAATAATTGTCACGTAAAGGAGGAGGGACTGTATTGTAACCTATCCCATTCCCAGATGTTTGTGTGATTTGGCTCTCTATGATATGATCGAGGACATACCGAGAGTTGGAATAGCTTTCCAACTTCTTTTTGATGGTATCATAGTCACACAGTGCTTCTGCTAATGCTTTCTTAGTTTGTTGCAAATCAGTGATGTAGTTGTTAATTGCGTCTTGTTTGTTTTAAAACTGTTCGTTTAAGCTCACTTACATCTTTCTTTAACAACAAAACCATTTCTTTAAATTCTTTTTCAATGCTGCATTAGCATCAGTGCATGACCTCAAATCACATACCAGACTCGTGTTGTGCTCTTTGATTGACTCTAGCTTAGCTTCATATTTTAAACATTTAGCACAAGAACTCTTTGAGGAGTTAGAGCTTACCTGAGTATGCTGCTCAGTCTGATTTTCAGTTGACTGAATTGGAGTGTCAGCATCTCTCTCCTCTACCTTTTCTTCCTTTGAATCACCATTTCTAGATGTTGAACACCCTACATATGTGCTGCTTGTTGACTCGCAACTTCGTTCATCAGCAGATGATTCTCTCTCTTCACCTGATCCGTCTCCATAAGTCGTTGAGCTTGAATCGGAGCTCTGACTTTTCTCACTTGAATTCTCATCTGTTGCACAGCTTTGTTCCTCTAAACTCTGAGTAGTGCCTGAGGATTCTTCATCATCCCGAACTCTTGTCATCCCATCATACCCTTTATCTACATGTTCAATCGATGCTTTGACTAACACGATATTTGTCGAATCCGTGTTATGGCTTTGTGCTTCCTTCTCGCTCACATAATTTCTTTGGACGCATGCGATGACTGTTAGGGCTTGAAGAACTTGTTGTGGAGCATGATATCCAAATGGGTCCTTTACAACAAACGACACGAATGCAGTCTGATGTCGTGAAGAAGTAGCTCCTCAACAGCAACCACAACAGCAGTTACAGCAACCATAAGCTCCTCAACAGTATCCACCACTCCTATTTCCATAACTCCTATTGGGTCAACTGCAATCTTCACTGAGTGCATCTCAATTGCAGCCTCAACTTCCACTTCAATCCCAACATCATCTGAACCATCAATTGATTCGGAGATTCAGAGAATGATATCAGAGTCCTCAGATCCAAATGACCGATCAACTCAACAACCTCCTTTCATCCTTTCTATTCCACCCGTACCAACATCATCTGAAGGCTCATCACTACAAACACAGATAAACAATCTTGTAAGTATCTTACACTTGCAAATTGCTCAAAACTTAGAAAACCAGATCAGGATAGCAGAATCTGAGAATCGAGATCGCCAACTCTTGACCATTATCAATGAAACAAGGTCAGAAAATAGACAACTTGCAGCAAACCTTGATAAGGCGATGAATAGGCTATCCAACAATGAGAAAGAGATTCGTTTACTTACTGTATCACGAGACAACAATGAGAAAGAGATCCGTTTACTTACTGAATCACGAGATGATGCATAGAATCACCTTTCTATTGTAGAGTCGGAAAATCAAAAGCTAAGAAAGAAGATTGAAAAGTATATGAACAAACATAAACGACTCACCTCTAGGGATGGTGATGATGGTGATGATGATGATGATGATGATGATGATGATGATGATGATAGTGACGATGACGAAGATGACGAAGATGAGAATGAATCTGGGAAGGAACAGTCTGGGGATGATGATAATGAGGATGGGGAGGATGATGATACTTGTCCTGGTGATGCAGTGATGTATTGTAAAATACATCTATTTCCAGAGTAAAGTTTGTACAGTTTCAAGTCGTTTAGATAGTACTTTTATTAGTTTTAGGCTTGAACTGGTCTATTTTATTTATTATAGGTTTTTATAGATTTTTATTAGCGTTGGGTCATTTTAAGTACTTATTTATTTATTTTATATTTTTTTGGAGGTGTTCATGGACGTTGGAGCGTAAACGAGCAACTTTGGTTAAGTCAAGAACACCTGAGCCGAGAGGACGGAGTATAATACTATCAATAATAAATCTAATAATAAAAAAAAGAATGAATGAATGTTATGACTTTGGTCTCGTGAAACCTTCTCAACAAGTAAAAAAAAGGTATAGAATTGTGACTTTGAAAGTCACGGCCCAAAGGCCTAACCCAATCAACTTGTGAGGGCTCCACTAATCTTGGAGTGGGGTATTATATCTTCGAAGTTCTGCAGAATAGAGGGGGATGATTATCGGAGGCAGCGACATAGAGGAATTCGAACGAGAGAAGCAGCATATTTTAGAGTGAAGGTCAAGATTTGAAACATAGGTGCAAGCACGGGTCGGTTCTAATTCGATTCTTTATTATTTATCTAAGTCAACCCGTTGTGAACACCATGAATTTGTCTTGCTTTTATTGTTTTGATTTTATCATGACTTTTAGAGGCTAAAGCTTTTAACTACCTAAGTTTTGATGAATACTTATGATTGATTGGATGTTTTTATGGTTTTTTGGAACTTTGACTATGGATTGATGATTTAGTAAAGACTTTGATTCTTGTTGATCTGATGTGTATGCGTACCTAATTTTGTTCAATTAATAATTATTTACTCCACATGCGTTTTTGTGAATGTCTTTCATGTATGAATGCGTGTTAGGTTGTGGACTGTGCGTTAACAACTAGTTTATGGTAAATTGTTAGTGTTTTCCATAGGAGTGGTTTTTGTTGATTGGGTAGTTCTAGGTATTCTTCCAATTCCAATAGCTGTAAGGTGCGGGATTGTCGATATGTCTAGGGTGTTAAATTGCTAGATCTAGATGCTTTGTAAAAAGATCTTCCTAGTTTCCTTACCACTACTTGCGTATCGAGTCAGGTCAGGTTTTCTATAGTTACCCTTGCCCTCTTAGTGTAGTGAGGCTTTCGCGCTGTAAGGTAGACTGTCTAGCGGGTACTTTATCATCAGAGTAGGAAAGCCTGTAAGGGTAACCTCTCAATCGGTAGTTTAACGGCTTATAGGTAACCTTAGGTTTCTCCTTGAGAAGGGTCGAGGGTCCTTTAATTTATCCTGTAAGTTTAGTATTTGAAGATCCCAGTTCCATAGCTAGTTCCATAACCATAGAAGCTCGTCAGTCATGAGTAGGATTCTAACCTAGGTAGTACCTTCCCCATCATTTGAATTCAGCTCAGCTCAGCTCAGTTCTCGTTTTTAGTTCAGTTTAGTTAATCTTAGTTAATCATTATTTTATTCCATTTTATTTTCCAGTAAAACCCCCCTTTTTAAAATAACAAATCTTTTAGTTTCAGTATTTAGCATAAGTAATCGAGTCTAGTTTTCGTTTTCTACTAGAGTCTCGTGGGTTCGATATCCGGACTTACTTTAGCTATACTAGAGTCGATAGGTTCACTTGCCTGTCAGTAGTTTAGTTTTAGAGAGTCTAGAGTATTACTTAGTGTCTAGTTTAGGTTTAATTTAGTTGTTTTTATTAAACTACTTTTAGCACATCATGCAGCGACTTGTCAAACGAAGACAGCTGATGATAAATTCAGGGAAAGGCGGGCCAAGAAAGATCAAGAGAAAAGTGGTAGTGACTCGGGTGCGGGAGAATCTTCCTCGCAACCCGGTCCAACTGAAGAAGAGCTCAGAATGTTTAAGGAAGTCTTAGCTACCAAATCAGTTCCTCTAGAATGGACAGAAAAGTTCTACAGATTGTTATTCACTGATGATGATGGGAACCCAGTTACTAAACCTGACATGGATCTGGAAGAAGGTGAGATACATCCAGAGCCATCAAAGGAAGAAATAGCTCAGATCTTTGGTATTGAGTATAAACAACCCTCTCCATCGGTACCATCTGAACCATTCGATGAAGATATTCGTTTCGATGATATTGAAGTTGAAGACATCACAGCTGAAGAATATCCTGAATATGTCCAAGAAACTAAGAAAAGCAAAGTTAAGATAAACATACCCACTGGTAATGTGTATGAGATGGTTGATAAATGGTTGAAAAACCAGCTGGTCGTGGAAGAGCCCGAGTCTAATACCGAGTGAAAAAGAATGGTTCAAGTTGCATTTGAAGCATGGTTCCCCAGAAAGATACCAGAGTCAATCCTAGCCAAAAAGTTTAACCAGAGATGGAATCTCATGTCTAGTAATATTATTAGTTGGACGTATGTGGCTCAGTTTAATGCTATTGGTATTAAGTTTGAGAGCAGCATTCTCTATTTCGCTAGTGTCTATAAGATCAAGTCGTTACCATACTGGTATCTTCGGGATCTTGTCAGATTGAAGCCGGTCAAGACATCTAATGACCTGGAGATATATAGGGGTTTACTGGAGAAGGAAAGTTGATCGCAGTGGGAGTATATTCAGCCGCAATATCCAAAAAGCTACCAGACAGATCAAATTCATCATATCACTAGTCAGCCTATTTGGAAACAAAAGATTGTCCCTCCAGAGATTATGACCAAAGTTCCTCTCATGCCTATGGAGGAAGACTTCACTGATAAATTTATCTTCTGGTATTATGACTATCTAACTTCAGAAGCAGTCATAGTATTGGAAAACGATCCCAAGATTTGCAGGAAGATTAGAGTCTGGGATCCCATGTGGCTGATGAATCTATCTGAACAAGACATACAAACCTTAAACAAGAATCAGATTCACTTTAAAGATGAGGATGCTGATCAAGCAGACCGATTTCAGAAGATGGTCAGATGCTGTGCTGCAAAAAAGATTTATGCTGGTTGTGATTGGTCAAAGTTGCGTGTGATAGAGGCGTGAAGACGGTTGCTGCTTGACGAAGACATGTTTTGGTTACTTTATGTTTTTGTGTTTGGTGTAGATGCTTTGTGCATATCTAGCTAGGTCCAACGGGGAGTCTGTAAATGCACCCTGCGGATATGTCCCTAGCTTGGATATCGTAGTCGGATCTTATTTATCACGTTTATATAGGCATAGGGGTATTTTGGTAAGATGCAAAGCTTCATACGCGTCCCACTCTCTTCATACGGGTATGAGGAACGTGTATGAGGGACGCGTATGAAGGCCCACTATATATACTCCATGCCTTAGTAACTTTTAAAAGACTTTTGCTCATTTCATACAAGTGCAACCATTTGTGTGTGTGCTCTCTATCATATTATTATTATCCTATCCATAAACACCCACCTATAACAACTAACCGAATCGTTGATTTCCACCCCCGATTCGAACCGCGCGCGATACTAATTTCTTGTTAGATCAATCCTACAAGTGGTATCAGAGCTTTTCTTGATTCTTCTATTTATCTGTTCTCCAGCTTTACCAAAAATGCAGATATTTCTAGCGAATCAAACTGACCCATTTCCTTCATAACATCCACGTAATGCATCCATTTATGAGGTAGTGTATCTACAAAATGTTCAATTCGAACACTGTGAGCATATATTAGATCAAACTTGGTCAATTCACTCATGAGATGATAGAATCGAGACTGCATGTCCCTAATTGTTTCAGTCTCAATGTAATTGAATGCCTCGAACTCCTTTTTGAGTTGCTCTTGTCTAATCTTGATTTCCTCGCATCCCCTTCACACCTTCGTTTTAACAAGTTCCAAAGAGCGAATGCATTTTCACAAGATTCATACTGATGCAAAATATCCTTTGGAAGTGCTTATGTGAGAATGGAGAACGCCTTCCTCTCGTTCTTGTAATTCTTCTTTTGATCGTCATTCATCTGGGTGACATCTAGTGGCGTGTGGGAGTGCTCGTGCGTAGCCTTTGGAAGATCATGCTCAACCCAATACCATATTTCGGCATCAAACCCTTCAATATGCCTTTGAATTATGCGCTTCCAAGATGGATATTCATTCAAATGTTCTAATTTAGGAGCCTTGTTGCTACTACCCGTCTCATTATCACTCTTTAACATTTGGTGTACGCTTTGAACTTGGTTAGTTGCAGAAACCATAGCCCAAGAGTTTGATGAACCTACTTGAGAAGGTGGAACAACATATGTACCATAAGGCATAACAGCATTCGCTTGCTGTGTGGGATTCATGGTTTATGCAACAACAGATGGATGTTGCACTTGCTGGTTTGGTTGAGACTGAGGTTGTACCGGAAATGACAGATAATTCCAACTCATGATGTATGACAAGACAAAATATGAGTATGAAACTCAGTTAAACAGGTCACGTATGAACTGATGAAACAAGACGTATAATGTTCTGATGAAATGGACCACACGTATGAACACACGTATGGAGGTCTGATGAGGTTCACGTGTGAAAAGGGTTAACACATATGAAGGAATGAAAAGCCAGACGTATGTATACCTGACCAGACGTATGAAGGTTAGTTGAATGGCCTGACACGTATTAGATGTAACTGACCCGTATGAACCAGACTTAATGCATGGACCCGTATGAATAATAATCCAGACCAGAATAGAACACGTATGATGTAACTTGTATCACAAGCACGTATGAATCAGACACGTAGGAACCAAACACGTATGAGACAGACACGTATGAACTAACTCGTATGAGAAGAATAGAGTCACAAGTATCAAAAGACCCGTATGGAACAAGTAAACAAACCCGTATGAAGCTAATCACGTATGAGGTACTGAACGAACACGTATGAGGTAACATGTATTAAGGACTGTGCCATATGAGAGAAAATGTATCAACATGGACACGTATAAGAAGGTTTTTAAAAACAGGACCCGTAAGGAACTCTGATTATACACCCATATGAGGATCAGAAACTTAATCCGTATGAAACAGAAACTTAACCCGTTTGTGCAGCAGAGTGCAGACCAAAAACACAACCAAACAGGGCTGATTTCATAATTTTTAGGTGTTTGAGTAATATTTGATGATCTGAACGTGGGGTTTTGTGTAGGGATGATTCCAAACAAGTTTGCAATACAAAAATCAATCCAAAAACACTAGTTATAATAAAAAAATCCTCAAGAACATGAAGAACACTAAACTTATTAATTTTCATCAAAAAACCAGATTTGATCCAAATAAACGTTGTTTAACACCTAATTTTGATTCAATCGATACCCAAAACACTTTTCTAAACTAAAGCAACAATCAATCATTAAAAACAATCCATGATCATGATTTCCACCCCAAAACCCATAATATTCATAAACTTTGAAATTTTCACAAAATCCTCAGATCTGATCTGTTTTGATTGAAATTTGATTTGGTTTGGTATAAAATCATTTTCTAAACCTAAAACCACAATCAAATCAATGATCCAATCATCAAACATACCTCAAAATCATAGAAAACCATGATTTTAGTAAAAAACGAGTTAAAATCGGTTTTCGAAGGACAATTGCTTAAAAACTTTCAGATCTGATGCAAACCACTATAACAACACGCGTGATACAAGCCTAAGCTCTGATACCACTTGTAGGATCGATCTAACAAGAAATTAGTATCGCGCGCGTATCGAATTGAGGGCGGAAATCAACGATTCGGTTAGTTGTTATAGGTGGGTGTTTATGGATAGGATAATAATAATATGATAGAGAGCACACACACAAAACACACACAAATGGTTGCACTTGTATGAAATGAGCAAAAGTCTTACAAAATAACTAAGGCAAGGGGTATATATAGGGGGCTTTCATACACGTTCCTAGTACGTGTATGAAGAGGGTGGAACGTGTATGAAGCTTTACAACTTACCAAAGTAACCCTATGCCTATATAAACACTATAATGCAATCCGATGACATCTAAAACCTTATACAATCATGCCTATGACTATTATCGACCTATCACTAGCTGGGGACATACACTAAGTGCACTAACAGAGTGTTTTCTTAACAAACAAACAAACATGACCATAAAATATTGTTCGACAAGTGTTCATGAACTGTTCGTGTTCATTCGGTTCGTTTGCAGCCCTAGTCTTGTAAGTTACATGACTACATTTGAGGCAGCGGATGAGTCAGTGTATGCTTTCGTAGCTCTATTAGGCAGTAGATATATCAGTGTATGCTTTTGTGCCTTCCAGGGCAGAGTCTTGTAAGTTACATGACCACATTTTGAGGGATAATGGGTTGCTGGGGTGGACTCAGATCAAGAGTTCGCGCTGGGCAACTTACACAAGTCGCTTCCCAACCGATCCTGATGATTTCACTCGTAAGGACACCGCTTCCAAAAAACTCATTATAACTTGGTGAGTGCTCATTATAGTAAAACTGTAAAGACTTTGGGTGAGATGTTTGCCCTCCTTGCGCTAGAAAGCAGTGCTTGAATGTCTTAAGGAACCCCATGCCCAAGACTTCCTGACAGTTGTCCCCGTTGATGGGCTTGGAGTATCGGGCTATTTCTTGATGTGGTTGAATGGTAAATAATAGAAAAATGCAACATGTTAAATAATAAAAAATGTGGTAATAAAATATCAAAGTTAATTCTTTATTTTAATATAAAATTAATTATTAATACATTAAATAAACTTATATTTTTTTACTTAAAAAACTTCACCATGTTCAAATATTATGTTAGCTAAAATACTCAAAATGAAAAATAATGAAGATAATTATTTTTATATGTGACATTTAAAAATTTTCAAATGCTTGATGTGGTTGAAAGGTAAATAAGAGTGAAAATGCAATAATGAAGATAATTATTTTTATATGTGACATTTAATGCACATAAATTTTTTTTGACCGTGTTGGTGGGACGGTTATGAGAAATTAAATAAAAATTTGACCGTTTGGTAGTAAAATAATAAAACCGTGTGAATTTTAAAAAAAAGTTTAGATTTGTATTTAAATGAAAATAAATAAAACTATGTTAAATAATTTAAAAAATATGTGGTACTAAAAACTTAAAGTTAATTCTTATTAGAAAAAAAAGGTTTAAAAATCAACCTAACATAATTTATAACTGTCATGTCAATGTTTAGTTTTTTTTTTTAATAATAAATTACATTATATTTTATTCTATTAGTATAATACACTACTTTTTTCAATCACAGAATGCATTTGTTTTCGTAAATATAACTTTTTTTTATTAATTATAGGGTATTAAAAGGGTAATGGGATTTTAACAATTCAAACTTTGTCTCGTTGGCCGGCACTAATCTTTACTTAAAAATTCCCAACAACAGCCCCAAATATTAAAGTATTTTCCTCCAATGAACTTTTGTTAAATGAGAATTAACCCATTTTAAAAATTGAATGAGTTTAAATGTGAAAAAGATCATTAGAGAAAAATTGTTTGAAAATTGAGACTGTTGTAAGAAATTTTTAAGTATAGATTATTGTAGGCCAACGATGCAAAATTTAGATTATTAAAATCCAGTTCTCCTTAATTATATAACATTAGATTACACCGTGTAACCAACGGAATTATAACCTAGTATATTATATACTTGAAAACATAATACAAATGAAATATTCTCGTAAAAGTTTTTTTTTTCACAGTCATTATATTATAAGAGAGTTTTATAGATTGAACATTTGATCAAAAAAAAAAAAGAAACAGTAAATTAATTACGAAACAAATAAAATGACACCAAAACTCCAAAAAAAAATGGTATGTTCTCAATGTTATTACTTAAAAGGCTTGATTTGTAAACTCATTTAGACCTCCAAATCTATACAAGTGGTAACATGCCAAATATATATATAAGTTGACATGTTGAATCATGACATAACCAACCACAGTGAACCTTTCTGGTGAATTGATTCTTGAAACTAACCGATAACCCTTGCAATCAACCTGGATTTGTGGCTGTATACATTATAGAACCACCAACCCAAATGGTGATAGATTTAACCAACTTTGGCCGTCTTACTTGCGTGCATTTAGCTTGCGCGGTACTCAAAAACAAGGCCAGTTGCTACACTTTTTGCTCTACCATGCCCACAAAACTTGGCGATGATAGCCAACGCAAATTCTGGGGCACTTGATAGACCTCGACATGTGATTAATCTACCGTCAACCACAACTTGTGAGCTGACTAAGGTGTTGATATCAAGCATGCTCACCACAGAAGGATGAGCTGTTGCTTTCTTGTTCTGCAAAAAAAGTTTATTTATTAAAAAAAAAAAAAAAAAGATGAAACGAATTTTCTTGTAAAAGCATACAAAAACATTGTTTTGCAAGTTATTGACTTACTTGGAGCAGGCCTTGTTTCTGAAGGATTGAAAGTGAAGAGCAAATCGCCCCATATTTCCGTCCGCTAGAAACTTGTTCTTTAAGCAACTTCTTCAAAATTCTGGATTTCTGTAATCGCTCGATACAAGAAGCTCCTCCCTATGATTTGTTATCAAGATAGGATAGCTTAAAATGACGAGACATTAATTTAAAAAAAAGAGTAAATTACACCGATGGTCATGTAAAATCTGTAAGCATGTTAATGAACAGGACCATACGTGTTACTGGTCGAAAAACTCTTGGACCAACCCCGTATTTTTGGCAAGAAAGGACTAGAACCGCAATATGAACTTACCACATGGACCGTGTAACTTATTCATAGAATTGTGTTTATAACTCACCGGTAGGATAATTAGGTCAAATATTGATTCAGCAGCATTCTTGAGTGACTGGTCTGCAACTATTTTTATTCCTTGAGACCCAACAACAGATAAAGTTTTTTCAACTGAAGCAACGGTAACATCTAGCTTAGCCCGTCGTAGAATGTCCACAACCGTAACCACTTCAATATCTTCGGATCCATTTGCAACTGGAATGAGAACCTGTAGTGACGAAGCATTTAACAAACTAATTAAGCTTTGCCAAATGCGCAGGTCGGGTTGGTGGGCTAACGGGTCAAAACGGGTTTGGGTCAAACATATAGTCTTTTTGGTACAGAAGAGCCAGCTAATTATTGTACTATCTCCATCCATGGTAAACAAGTTTCATATATAAATGTTAAGCAATTACTTGTAAACATGAGAGCATAAACTGTAAACGAATCCAAAGAACGAAAGAAGATGAAACTCTTACACGAGGCGTATGATCAACAGCCCACTCAACTTTATTGAACTCTTCCATCCGAGAAACCTCATCAGCAGTATCCATTAACTTGTACATAATCGAAAACACAAGATCATCCAAAACTCTATATCGAAGAATTTACGACTATTAAGAGATTTAAACAAGTTATAAAATTTGATTGTTCCAAATAATGTGCGACTTTGATAAACGTTGTTCAACACCTAATTTTGATTCAATCGATACCCAAAACACTTTTCTAAACTAAAGAAACAATCAGATCATTAAAAACAATCCATGATCATGATTTTCACCCCAAAACCCATAATATTCATAAACATTGAAATTTTCACAAAATCCTCAGATCTGATCTGTTTTGATTGAAATTTGATTTGGTTTTGTATAAAATCAGTTTCTAAACCTAAAACCACAATCAAATCAATGATCCAATCATCAAACATACCTCAAAATCATAGAAAACCATGATTTTAGTAAAAAACGAGTCAAAATCGGTTTTCGAAGGACAATTGCTTAAAAACATTCAAATCTGATGCAAACCACTATAACAACACGCGTGATACGAGCCTAAGCTGTGATACCACTTGTAGGATCGATCTAACAAGAAATTAGTATCGCGCGCGTATCGAATTGAGGGCGGAAATCAACAATTCGGTTAGTTGTTATAGGTGGGTGTTTATGGATAGGATAATAATAATATTATAGAGAGCACACACACAAAACACACACAAATGGTTGCACTTGTATGAAATGAGCAAAAGTTTTACGAAATAACTAAGGCAAGGGGTATATATAGGGGGCTTTCATACACGTCCCTCATACACGTTCCTAGTACGTGTATGAAGAGGGTGGAACGTGTATGAAGCTTTACAATTTACAAAGTACCCCTATGCCTATATAAACACTATAATGCAACCCGATGACATCTAAAACCTTATACAATCATGCCTACGACTATTATCGACCTATCACTAGCTGGGGACATACACTAAGTGCACTAACAGAGTGTTATCTTAACAAACAAACACGACCATAAAATCTTGTTCGACAAGTGTTCATGAACTGTTCGTGTTCATTCGGTTCGTTTGCAGCCCTAGTCTTGTAAGTTACATGACTACATTTGAGGCAGCGGATGAGTCAGTGTATGCTTTCGTAGCTCTATTAGGGAGTAGATATATCAGTGTATGCTTTTGTGCCTTCCAGGGCAGAGTCTTGTAAGTTACATGACCACATTTTGAGGGATAATGGGTTGCTGGGGTGGACTCAGATCAAGAGTTCGCGCTGGGCAACTTACACAAGTCGCTTCCCAACCGATCCTGATGATCTCACTCGTAAGGACACCGCTTCCAAAAAACTCATTATAACTTGGTGAGTGCTCATTATAGTAAAACTATAAAGACTTTGGGTGAGATGTTTGCCCTCCCTTGCGCTAGAAAGCAGTGCTTGAATGTCTTAAGGAACCCCATGCCCAAGACTTCCTGACAGTTGTCCTCGTTGATGGGCTTGGAGTATCGGGCTATTTCTTGATGTGGTTGAATGGTAAATAATAGAAAAATGCAACATGTTAAATAATAAAAAATGTGGTAATAAAATATCAAAGTTAATTCTTTAATTTAATATAAAATTAATTATTAATACATTAAATAAACTTATATTTTTTTACTTAAAAAACTTCACCATGTTCAAATATTATGTTAGCTAAAATACTAAAAATGAAAAATAATGAAGATAATTATTTTTTATATGTGACATTTAAAAATTTTCAAATGCTTGATGTGGTTGAAAGGTAAATAAGAGTGAAAATGCAATAATGAAGATAATTATTTTTATATGTGACATTTAATGCACATAAATTTTTTTGACCGTGTTGGTGGGACGGTTATGAGAAATTAAATAAAAAATTGACCGTTTGGTAGTAAAATAATAAAACCGTGTGAATTTAAAAAAAAAGTTTAGATTTGTATTTAAATGAAAATAAATAAAACTATGTTAAATAATTTAAAAAATATGTGGTATTAAAAACTTAAAGTTAATTCCTATTTGAAAAAAAAAAAGTTTAAAAATCAACCTAACATAATTTATAACTGTCATGTCAATGTTTAGTTTTTTTTAAATAAATATTTTGATGACTATATTGTTAACAAATTACATTATATTTTATTCTATTAGTATAATACACCACTTTTTTCAATCACAGAATGCATTTGTTTTCGTAAATATAACTTTTTTTTATTAATTATAGGGTATTAAAAGGGTAATGGGATTTTAACAATTCAAACTTTGTCTCGTTGGCCGGCACTAATCTTTACTTAAAAATTCCCAACAGTCCCCACTATTAAAGTATTTTCCTCCAATGAACTTTTGTTAAATGAGAATTAACCCATTTTAAAAATTGAATGAGTTTAAATGTGAAAAAGATCATTAGAGGAAAATTGTTTGAAAATTGAGACTGTTGTAAGAAATTTTTTTAAGTATAGATTATTGTAGGCCAACGATGCAAAATTTAGATTATTAAAATCCATTTCTCCTTAATTATATAACATTAGATTACGCCGTGTAACCAACGGGATTATAACCTAGTATATTATATACTTTGAAAACATAATACATATGAAATATTCTCGTAAAAGTTTTTTTTTTCAGTCATTATATTATAAGAGAGTTTTATAGATTGAACATTTTATCAAATAAAAAAAAGAAACAGTAAATTAATTACGAAACAAATAAAATGACACCAAAACTCCAAAAAAAAATGGTATGTTCTCAATGTTATTACTTAAAAGGCTTGATTTGTAAACTCATTTAGACCTCCAAATCTATACAAGTGGTAACATGCCAAATATATATATAAGTTGACATGTTGAATCATGACATAACCAACCACAGTGAACCTTTCTGGTGAATTGATTCTTGAAACTAACCGATAACCCTTGCAATCAACCTGGGTTTGTGGCTGTATACACTATAGAACCACCAACCCAAATGGTGATAGATTCAACCAACTTTGGTCGTCTTGCGTGCATTTAGCTTGCGCGGTACTCAAAAACAAGGCCAGTTGCTACACTTTTTGCTCTACCATGCCCACAAAACTTGGCGATGATAGCTAACGCAAATTCTGGGGCACTCGATAGACCCCGACATGTGATTAATCTACCGTCAACCACTACTTGTGAGCTGACTAAGGTGTTGCTATCAAGCATGTTCACCACAGAAGGATGAGCTGTTGCTTTCTTGTTCTGCAAAAAAAGTTTATTTATTAAAAAAAAAAAAAAGATGAAACGAATTTTCTTGTAAAAGCATACAAAAACATTGTTTTGCAAGTTATTGACTTACTTGGAGCAGGCCTTGTTTCTGAAGGATTGAAAGTGAAGAGCAAATCGCCCCATATTTCCGTCCGCTAGAAGCTTGTTCTTTAAGCAACTTCTTCAAAATTCTGGATTTCTGTAATCGCTCGATACAAGAAGCTCCTCCCTATGATTTGTTATCAAGATAGGATAGCTTAAAATGACGAGACATTAATTAAAAAAAAAGAGTAAATTACACCGATGTCATGCAAAATCTGTAAGCATGTTAATGAACAGGACCATACGTGTTACTGGTCGAAAAACTCTTGGACCAACCCCGTATTTTTGGCAAAAAAAGGACTAGAACCGCAATATAAATTTACCTCATCCGTGTAACTTATTCATAAAATTATGTTTATAACTCACCGGTAGGATAATTAGGTCAAATATTGATTCAGCAGCATTCTTAAGTGACTGGTCTGCAACTATTTTTATTCCTTGAGACCCAACAACAGATAAAGTTTTTTCAACTGAAGCAACAGTAACATCTAGCTTAGCCCGTCGTAGAATGTCCACAACCGTAACCACTTCAATATCTTCGGATCCATTTGCAACTGGAATGAGAACCTGTAGTGACGAAGCATTTAACAAACTAATTAAGCTTTGCCAAATGCGCAGGTCGGGTTGGTGGGCTAACGGGTCAAAACGGTTTGGGTCAAACATATAGTCTTTTGGTACAGAAGAGCCAGCTACTTATTGTACTATCTCCATCCATGGTAAACAAGTTTCATATATAAATGTTAAGCAATTACTTAAAAACATGAGAGCATAAACTGTAAACGAATCCAAAGAACTAAAGAAGATGAAACTCTTACACGAGGCGTATGATCAACAGCCCACTCAGCTTTATTGAACTCTTCCATCCGAGAAACCTCATCAGCAGTATCCATTAACTTGTACATAATCGAAAACACAAGATCATCCAAAACTCAATATCGAAGAATTTACAACTATTAAGAGATTTAAACAAGTTATAAAATTTGATTGTTCCAAAGTATGTGCGTCTTTGATAAAACTTCACTTTCAATATGCATAATGAACTAACTAGATTTCACCCATCCACGACCCCCTTTTCAAACGTAAACAAAATGAAAGATTAAAATACCAGAAATTTGCCCATCTCCGAGGAAGCAGGCTCCCCAAAAAGTTGTTCCACTAGTGATACACAAAACTGAAAGCAAGTACCAGGTCCACGACTAGTTGTCAATTCTTCCGAAACTTGAAGATTTGTTTTAATTGCCCGAAAAGTCGGGAGCTTGTCAAAAAACGCTGGATGACAAGTTGTCTGCAAGGGGAATGCACATTCATAACTAAAACACCATACGTCCATACCATGCATATAGTTTCCTCAAATAAACACAGTACTATATCCAGAAAACGCATATATGAATACATATATATAACAACCTTTTTTCTCTTGAGAAGACCCCAGGGCAAAAGTGTGACAGCTGGAGCAGCACAAATAGCACCATATAACCGTTTCTCCTCAGCTTGCTTCTTGGTAATTGCCTCTAGTGTTTTACAATCTCTCAAACGCACTGAACCAGGCATGCCTCCCTAGAGAAACATATGTGAGATAAAAACTAATTAACAAAGAAAACACCGATGAAAACTAACAAAAAAAGAAATACCCACGAAAACTAACTAAAAAAGTAACGAAGAAAAACTCAAAGAATGAGGTTCGAAGTTTGGAGAGCTTACAGGAAGAGCAACCAGATCAAATATTTGATCTGAACATTCCGAAATGGATGTATCAGCAACAAGTATCGTTCCACCGGAAAGTTTAACTTCTAGCTCAGGCTCCACTGAGGCAAGAACCACATCAGCGCCAGCTTGGCGCAGCACATTCACCATTATAACAGCTTCCATTTCTTCTGTACCCAACCCAATTGGGATCAATACCTACAGAGATCCAACACAAATTAAGTTTGTTCAAACGCATAAACGTTAGTTCTCAAATCTCCATCCTATAAGTAACATAAATGGTGTGAAGTTTACAATTATATTATGTAGAGTTATTTGGATGAAAAGCCAATATACAAACTTGTAAGTGAGATGGGTTGACTTTCATAAGTTATGCTTCGGTCCAACAAGGTCATGTAATGTCAACATTAGCCAATTCAATACTTTCTCCTAGGAAATTAGAAGGTAGGTGACTAAAACTAGTGCAACAAATATACAACGAGTTTACGTGCAATAAACAAATGTAAGATGAGTTTTCATGCAATAAACAAACATATGACAGTTTTCGTGCAATAAGTAAGCCCTTTTATATAACCTAAAACTAGAAATGTCCAATGTCTAATAATACCTGAATGAATGAATGGTGATCTAAAAGCCTTAAGAAGATCTAGGATTAACTATTAAGTGACTCCATTTTTTTATCCTATCCATCTTAATTTAGCAATAAATTCACCAAGCATTCATATTTATGCTACACATGCCACGTCTCCGTGTGTATAATATTTGTTTCACATAACAAAATACGCTAATTTTCCTATTAACTTCCCGTGCAAGCATGAATCTATTCTAACCTAACATTTTACATTCCAAGGTGTTCCTCTTAACCTCTATCTTCTCAATAACACACTACCTATTCTTAATAACCATAGTTGATTGATTTTAAACACCAAGGTGCCCCGAGGCGGTTGTCCCCAAAAGACGAGGCACGCCTATGTACAGCCAAATAAGTTTTATTTACAACAAGAAACCGCATACCTCTCACTTGTTTTACATATAAAACTAATCAAGTAAACCTCCTACAGAACCTAAATTTGACCAATTTCTACCCAGGACTACGTAAGGCACCGCGCCTTCTTTCCCCTGTTTCTCTCTCGCACGTTTTAAGAAACAATTGCCATAGTCAATTCACCTTATCATCATTACCACCCAATAGAATCTGAAAGACTATCTAACTATTGTCTTAAAAAGTTGTTATTTTTTTCTGTTATTCTAAACTAATTCTACTTTTCTTACTTCAAAAGTCAAACTTAATAAAATAAATCCAACCTGAAACCAAAGCTTGATCTCTCCTTCTATTATCTGCCTTTTCACTTCAACAAAATGATAGAACATAACATAAAAGCTTGGTTTTTAAAAAGCGTGAGAAGCTATGAGGCGTTTAGGCCTCAAAACCCGAGGTGTAAGGTGTGAAGCATGAAGCGAGAGCCTCACATACGTGAGGCAATTCTCTATATACAACCAAATTATCCTTTTTTATCATTTATTCATCCCTTTGGTCGTTTCTACTTATTACCCTTCTAAGAAGCCCAACGTTGACCCAGATGTCGTGAAGCGCCTCAGGCGTTTTTCTAATCCCCTCTAGTACCTCACGTCTAGGGATGAGCATTTCGGTATTGAATATCGATACCGAACGATCCTGATACCGAAAACAACGATACCGATTCATTTTCGGTACCAAGTTTTTGGCGAAAATCGGTATTGTTATTTTCGGTTCGGCTCGGTATCGGTATTTTACCTTAAAATACTAATACCATACCGATATCGTACCATATATTTTCAGTATCGATACCAAGTTTCAGCAAAAATTGGTATAGGTATTTTCAAGATACCGATCACATCCCTACTCAGTCTAAGTCGCTTCTGAGGCACTTTTTTTTAAACCAAACATAAAAGTGCCTCACAAAATTCCTAATTACTTTTTTTTGAACGGATAAGAGGGTGTTTGGGATTGAGTTTCAAAACTTCTTATTGACTTCTCGAAGAAGCCAATAAGTCAATAAGTTGTTTGTGTAAACCAAAAGCACTTTGGGTTTTGGCTTTTCAACAACGGTGGAAAATGTGTTTTCAAGAAGTTATAAATCCTAGCTTTTGGCTTTTCACTTTTGACTTTTGGAATAAAATTACAAATCTACCCCCATACAACCAATTTTCACAGTAAGTTAAGCAAAACATTAAAAAAAAAAACAATTTATTGACTTTTTAACATTTCTTATCACAAAAGCTAATCCAAACTTTTTTTTTTAAACTCATCCTCAAAAAGTCCACAATAAGCGTTTCTAACCAAACCAAAAGCACTAAGCAATCCCAAACTTAAAAACCCAGAAAATTCATAATTTTAAGCATTCGAGTTCAAATTAAAAAAAAAAATCCTAATTTGAAATAATTATCACAATTTTCAAATAAACAATATCAACTTATCAAGTATTCAAGAAGAGAAAACCTTCTTGGGTTGTAATGAGTCTGAAACAGTGTCCAAGGGGTCAATATCAATTGTAGAAGTGACAGTGTCTATTATATGAGATGAAGAAGATAATAAGGTTTTGTGTGGGTTTGAGTGGAAATTATAATTATAATTAAAATTAAAGGTGGATTGTGGGGCCCACCGGTGGATAACGGTACTGGAGAGGTTATGTGACGGACGGAGAGTCATCGGAAAATTTGATGGTGAAAGAGACGATAGAGACGCCATGATAAGCTAGCTACTGCAGTGTAGTGGTTGGTTTATTGCTTTATCAGCTTCGTTTGTTGGATTAATTACTGATTCAAACGAGTAATGTTTGTATTGGGTTGGGCCAATCAAGCAAGTGGGTTGGGTTGGGTTGTGGTTGGATATTTCTAAACATAGGCCGTAGGCGGTGTTTATTGTTTAATTTCTGTTGTTAACTGTTGAAATATGCGTGTGTTGGTTTTCTTTGCAGGCTCAATTTTTTTTTTTTTACCGTTGCACGGGTGCTTTTGTGCTTGCTTTAGTGTGTAAGCAGGGTGCAAACGAGTCAAGCTGAGCTCGAAGTTGATTAACTTATTCTGGTCGGTTCATTGGTAGTCCATATGACTCTAGTTCCACCGACTTGAAGCCAGGTTATAAAAAGGCCTTTAATCTCAAAATCTCCAAGAAGAATAGAAAAGTGTTCCTAGTTCTTCAAAAGATGAATGCTTATGCAAGACCTAGAGATATTTAATTTTTCATAGAAAATTTCCTTTCTCTTTTAATCTTTCTGTCCAGATTCATACTTTGATTATTGTATCTCATATTAGAATTTTGAGTCTTAGATCAGGTTAACTAATCGTTGTATTCTCAAGTGTGATTCTAGTGTTTGTGAGATCTTATTGTGTAATCATTCAGAGTCTGTCAGTATTTTAAGTGTTTAGGGTATTTCTTGTATCTTAAGGCTAGTGGTAAGCAGACATAGAAAAACTCATGTCTCAGTGTCACGTAGGCTGCCACATCACCAAAGTGGTGTCTCAATATTCTTGAGACATGGGTGGGGTGTGCAGACATGAAAAACCCATGTCTCAAGCATTTAATATTTTTTTTTTGTTTTCTAATTTTAATTGTAATTAGTTTTATAAAAGTAATAAATATATAAAATAATGTTCAAATAAATACTAAAATATATAAAAAAAATTACAAAGCATCCTAAAATAAAAATTACAAAGCGTCCTAAATTTAAAATAAAAATTACAAACCATCCTAACTTAAAATAAAAATTACAAACCATCCTAACTTAAAAAAAATTACAAACCATCCTAAATTAAAATAAAAAATTACAAACTACTCGTCATGTCCGTTGTTCCATATATATTCGATCAAGTCGGCTTGTAGATGATGATGGATGTGTTCGTTACGTAACGCGAAATCGTTTACCCTGACGGTCTCTGTTTAAAGTCGCTTGCCTAATTCGCGGTTGCGAGCTCACTTCGTCTTCCTCCGCCACGATTAATTGTGCCGCTTCCCAAATCGCGTTAACAAAAATCTCGTTTTCTTCGCTCGACGAAGATGAGGAATCATCCAATGGTAGGTATGACATTGTTTGTTATTTTTTTTAAAGAAAGTAGAGAGGTTTTTTTGTTGGTTTTGGTTGATTTATGGGGTTTATTTGGATGGTTTGGGTTTATATTGTTGGATTGGTATTAAAAAAAATTATAAAAGTAGCCGTTATTTTTCAAAAGAGCCGTTGGAATTTAAAAAAAAATAGAAATTCTGTGATTGGCTCGTCCCAAATGTCTCTAGGAGAACATGAGAGACGCCGGTGTCTCGGACGGGGGCTTCGGGGCGGTGTACACAGATGGGACGGGGCAAATTAAGGTGGGACGGGGGCTTCTCGCGTCTGTATACCCACCAGCCTAAGAGTCTTTGTATGTTTTGAAATTGTTAGATATTAGAGTCACAATCATGGGTCAAAGAATAAGTCAAACTGGTCAAAGAAAGTTGAGGGGCCAGTTGTGACATTGTTTCAAAGTTCTTTTCTGCTTTATAGATAGTTTGGATAAATAAGTGAATGGCTGAAAAGATGGAGGACCTGTTCTGTCAATTCTGAAAGATATAACAGAATGCAACTAACAGATTGGGATTTTGTCTATAAATCTAGGGATAGGTCAAATTGTTCAATTCAGTCGATTCCATTGTAATTTTCTTTGTAATTTCTTTTCTTGTTTCATCAATAATAATTCGAAGCTTTCGACAATTGTGTTCTTAATTCAATTTCATAGGTGTTTTTATAACAATTGGTATCAGAGCCAGGTTGGCTCAAGTTCTGTGAAATTGGTGTGTGTAATCCGTAATTAAGATCAAGAATGGTGTCGACAAAGTTCGAATTGGAGAAATTTGATGGAAAGAACGACTTTAGCCTGTGGAGATTGAAGATGAGGGCTCTTCTTGTTCATCAGGGGTTAGTAGATGCTTTGTTGGGTGAAACCAACATGTCTACTGATCTGTCTGATAAGGAGAAGAAGGATATCTTGGAAAAGGCTTACAGTGCTATTGTGTTGAGTCTGGGTGATAGAGTCTTGAGAGAGGTGTCGAAGGAGACAAGTGCAGCAGGTGTGTGGGCTAAACTTGAGTCATTGTACATGACTAAGTCACTGGCTAATAGGCTGTATCTGAAGAAGAGGTTGTATACCTTTCAGATGACACCAGAGAAGTCTCTTGAAGATCATACAGATGAGTTTAACAAGTTGATTTTGGATCTTGAGAATATAGAGGTGACCATTGATGAGGAAGATCAGGCTATCTTGTTCTTGACATCATTACCACAGAGTTATGAACACTTTGTGGATACCTTGATGTATGGAAGAGATACTCTTACCATGGATGAAGTTCTTGCAGCCTTGAACTCAATAGAGTTGAAGAGAAGGTTTGAACCTAAAGAAGAAGGTGGAGAAGGACTGTTGGTGAGAGGGAAACCTGATCAGAAAGGATCAAGGTTTAAAGGTGAATCAAGATTCAAAAGAAGGTGTTATATCTGTAATTCAGAAGATCATTTTAGAAGAGATTGCCCAGAATTAAAGAAAATAAGGAATGAGCAGAAAATGGAGAGTCAAAGAAAGCAAGAAGATGATTCATCTGATGAATGTGATGTCTGTGATGTTCTTGCAGTGACTGGTGAAGAATTCTGTTCAAAGAAATGGATAATGGACTCAGGTGGATCATATGGGATGACATATGATGAAGAATACTTCAGAAAGTTGAAGTATGGTGACTTTGGTAGAGTCAGAGTTGCTAATGGCAGGTTTTGTGAGATAAAGGGTATAGGAACTGTGACATTCAGGATGGACAGTGGAATGTTGGTGAATGTGCATGGTGTGAGGTATGTACCAGATCTTACAGTGAGTTTATTGTCATTAGGATGTCTTGAAAAAGATGGTTATCATGTGGTTCTGAAAGGTGGTAAAGTCTTTGTTATGAGAGAACACATGATGGTGTTATCAGGAACTAGACAGGGTTGTGATGTTTATGTTCTTGATGGTTTAGTGGTGAAATCTCAGAGAATAGAATCCAGTTGTTATTGTCATGATGGTGAACAAAGATCCTGTGATGAAGGACAGGATGGTATCTTAGAGATTGGTATGATTGGTGATAATCATAGGGTGTCTAAGATGGAGGAATTAGTTGTTCATAGGTGATATGTTTGAGGTGACAATAGGGGGATTTCTGGTGAAGGAGATTGTAATCTTTTGGTTAATAAAGATTGTTATTCTGGAAGGGTATTTCTGGAGAAGATTAAGAAAGTATGTGGCTCAAGTATGATTGAAGGTTCTAGTCTGGAAAGTTTAGTAAGATCAAGAGCAGGAGGCTGGGTGATCTTAAGATGTCTTGATGGTGATAAGTTGATCAAGATATGGAGACTAGATGATGGGAAGCCAATGCTGAAAGATAGCAGGAATATGCTATGTTTGAATGATGTTCTAATTGAGGTGGAGTATGCACATGGGAATATTCAGACTGAGGTGGAGTCTGAGGGATGTGCAGGAAAATGTCCTCAGTTGTGCAGTGATGATCAAAGGGAAAGATTCTGCAATGATAGTGACAAGGCAAAGAAGATAGTTGTCAAGTGTTTGGACTGTTGTAATAAGAGCTGCTGTGAAAGGTCTGATATGTCAGCAAAGATAGATCAGAGGTTGAAGTTATTTGCTGAAAAGAATAGTTCATGGTCTAAGTTTAATGTTTGTTTCATATTGAGTAGGCCAGATTTGTTGTTTAGTAACAAAAGAGGATACAGGGGCAATATGGTCAAATATTATGATTTGATGAACTGTGCAGAATGCAACAGCAAATGGGTCAATTATGGATCTGATCATGGGGCTGTATATCAGTTGGTTAGAAGTGTTAAGAGCTGTGCAGTGGAGATACAACATGGGTCAAACAAGGTTATTGCAGAATCAGTGTTGTGATCATGGGTAAGGGCGGTTTGGTCCTTGAAAAGTCTGCTGAGAAGATCAGCTGTTTGGTGTTGTTTTGTAGCAGTTGGTTGAAAACTGCTGATGGGAAACAGATGATGGAAACAGCTGATGAAGAGCAGAGGGTTGAATCTGCTGATGAAGAGCAGAGGTTTGAAAGTACTAATGAAGATCAGATGTTGATCAATTGCTTGAAAGTGCTGATGGGAAAAAGGGCAAACTGCTGATGTGCAGCAGTGGTTTGGAACTACTGATGAGGAAAATGTAATCAGTAGTTTGGTTGCAGTGTTTGTTGATCAGCAGTTTGGGTCAAGCAGTGGTTTAGAATCAGTAGTTTGGTAAACAGCTGATTGTTTGGTGATCAGTTGTTTGATTAAAGTGGTTCAGTGATAATTAGTGACTCTAAGGTAGAGATTGTTAGATATTAGAGTCACAATCATGGGTCAAAGAATAAGTCAAACTGGTCAAAGAAAGTTGAGGGGCCAGTTGTGACATTGTTTCAAAGTTCTTTTCTGCTTTATAGATAGTTTGGATAAATAAGTGAATGGCTGAAAAGATGGAGGACCTGTTCTGTCAATTCTGAAAGATATAACAGAATGCAACTAACAGATTGGGATTTTGTCTATAAATCTAGGGATAGGTCAAATTGTTCAATTCAGTCGGTTCCATTGTAATTTTCTTTGTAATTTCTTTTCTTGTTTCATCAATAATAATTCGAAGCTTTCGACAATTGTGTTCTTAATTCAATTTCATAGGTGTTTTTTATAACAGAAATTAAGTGTTTTTTTCTTTTTTCTTTTTTTTTATAAATTGTTTCTTTATGTGTTTCTATATCATGTTTTTGACATAGCCCAACAACTTCTTTTATTTGCTAAACTCACCAACACAATCTTTAGTCCAAGCCCAGCTACAGTCTTGAACCCAATAGCCTTATTCAACCAGCCAAGCCCAACGTTCAAGCTACACGAGTCCACATCCTACACATACACTTATGCAACATGATAAAACACATTGTAGATTGTAACAAGTAATAATTTTGCAATTGGATAACTATTATTTTCAACAAATAGCTCGCGAGCGGCTTGGCTCGTTTGCATCCCTACGGATACGCGCAACATTATCTTCGCTATACTTAGTATGCAATAGTTTATTCACTTTGGTCTATTGCTTTTTTGGAAGCCTTTCTGTCTTCATTTGTTGGTGTTTTTTAGTTGCTTATCAGGGCCGGTGATGAGGGGGTGCGGGGAGGACTCCCGGCCCAGGCCCAATTTCTAAAGGGGCACTTTGAGTGGCGACGAGTGTCATTTTCTTTATGTTTTCGACCCAAAAAAAAAAGATTCCATCTTGAACATCACTGGATATAAACGCAAGAAGGTGAAGAGTAGATAAGGAAGAAGATGAGTCATACATGAAAAACTAGATTGGAAGGATACGACATAATTAAAAAAAAAGTTGAAGTGTGTTATTTGAGATTTGTGTTGTGGTACAGTAGTTGTGCAGCCTTGCAGTAAATTTTAATATATAGTAGTACTATAAAATAGTAATTGTCTCATGCTTTTGCACATGATGCAAGTCAAATTCATTTTTTATTAAAGAACGTTTGGAGTCTAGACATAAGATAATGGCCCTTCAGATTATTATGGAAATTCTAAAAAATTGTGTTTTTTTATCCAGTTAGCCAAACATATTAATTTTTATAATTATTACGACACTTTTAGTTCTATATCCGGTTTGACCGGTCTAACTAGGGAACCGGTAAGGACATAGGTTCAACGTCGGCTTCCATTATGAAAACATTGCTTAAAAGAGCTAAGACTAAAAGGCACAAATTTCGCGGCTCGGCCCGGGCACATGAATTTTCAGGGACGGCCCTGTTGCTTATGCAAGTATGTTTCCTTTTAGTTTTGCCTAGAATAAAAGTCTGGATTGAAATAGCAAGTTTTCTAGAAACCACGTTGTGTTTTGTTCAAAAGAATCCAAATGCTAATGGAAAAAATGTAATCAAACCATATGCATCAAAACCACAATTTACTAAAAAAAGATTTTAACTTTCCATATAGAGTTTTTATGGAAATGGATACATACACTTTTCGATGCGTTTATTGATTTCAATGTATTTACGATTAGCATGTTCTTTTCCGCAAACTAAACCTAGATTAGTACATAATAAAATCACAGAGACGCAAACGAGCACCCGTGGCCTAATGGATAAGGCGTCTGACTTCTAATCAGGCGATTGTGGGTTCGAGTCCCACCGGGTGTGATTTTTCTTTATAGTTTTAGTGCTGTTTTTCCTTTTATTATTGAGACATATTTTGTTCGGTAAAAGTAGTCATACATCCCTTTCTATTTACAAATGTAATAATGCTTCATAATCCACAGATTAAATGCCTGATTTATTATCAAAGTTTATATACTTATTTAATTTAAAAACTGCACTTTTTTAGAAAGATGAAAACTGAAAAAGTTATAAACATAATTCCATGTTTGATATTCCTTTTATGGACAGTTCAGTGTGATTTAAACAATGGTTTTACGTTTCGGTTTAAATTAGTGATTTAACACTCTGTAACATTGATGTGTAGTTCAACATTTTTATGTCTCTTCTCGGTTTTTATTCCGCCGTAACACACAGATTCTGAAAACTCGTTATTATCATTTATACACCTTATATACTTGTGGTGTTTGCTTTAAATTTCACTCATATTGGGATCTTAACGTACTCTGTTTGGTTGGGGCTAGTTGTCTCATATTTTCTTTATGTTCCTAAGGATTTGAAATCTGGTTCCATAGTTTCAGACTTTCAGTTGTTTTCATACACAGTATATACCAACTTGGGGTGTTTTTTAAAGACGAGCATTTGATATTAAGTATTGATATTCTATAAATAGAGGTACATTAATCGATACCCAGTTTTCTATAAAATTGATATCAATTACGTTACTAATCTATCCCTAGTTGTTGTAAACACAAAACCGAGTACTAAAATTAAGTCTTACACATCCTAAGAGTAGATAGTATTAGTCCAGATTTACTGATTTGTATAGCTGCTGTTTTCGTTCCCTAAATAGAAATGTTCAAGTTCCGCTTCTGAACACAAGTAAAACAAGAGAAGGTACACGATATCAAGCAACAACAGAACTTAGTGCTGATGGAGATCGACATCCTTTATCCCACAAAAATGCGTGAATTCACTAATTGTTTGTTTCCCTAATAATATTTATTTGTTTTTTTCCAGCCACCTCGAGGTTAGGAGATGCGAATTCATAGAAACTAACTTAAAAAAAGTAAAATAAACTTTAAAATTAGTACAATTTCACTTTTGTCCATCGGTCCACACATACACACATTATTTTCACACACTGCAAGCGGGCGTATTTTAACACCATTTGTAAAAGTACTAAAAAAAATACCAGTTTCGAAAAAGAAAATCAACATATAATATCAGTAGTCTGCTTAAATAATAATAATAATAATAATAATAATAATAATAATAATAATAATAAGGGACAGGTTCAAATACAAAGTAATGAAAACGTGCGAAGTGTGCGAAGGCTCACTTGTACATGATAATTACGTAATGATAATTACGTAATGCTTTCATGAATATACAAAAACATTACGTAATTATCATTACGTAATTATCATGTACAAAGTGCATGATAATCACGTAATGAGAATTACGTAATGATAATTACGTAATGTTTTTGTATGTTCATGAAGGCATTACGTAATTATCATTACGTAATTATCATGTACAAAGTGCATGATAATTATGTAATGACAATTACGTAATGCTTTCATGAATATGCAAAAACATTACGTAATTATCATTACGTAATTATCATGTACAAAGTGAGCCTTCGCACACTTCGCACGTTTTCATTACTTTTGTAGAATAACCGTTCCCATAATAATAATAATCAAACTATAAGTGTGATAATTCTATACAGTTTTTACAAGCTACATAGTAATTAACTCAGAGTCGCATAAATTGTTCATATTTTGTTATGTTGTTTGACGTAAGAATTATGTATCTATTTATATATTCTTTTCATTAAGGAGAGATCTTTTTTTTCTTGTCTTGATATATAATTCTCTACAGATAAGTTATTTCCAGTGGTTTCTTTATTTCATGGTTTGCATCTCCAGAATCCAAGTTATCAAACTGTCCATACACATAAGTCCAGAATTGAAGCTTTGTTATTGATATGTTCTAAGTAAATAATGTTGCCTGCTGAATAATGTTAACAAACAACATATCCTGAACTAGCATCAACCATTCGGCAACATGGACTATATATGTTACATATCTTTGTTCTCACTTCACAACATATTCGAGCCAAATGACACAATCTATGAATCTTCGTTTCGTCTTCTTTATTTTTGTACTCATAGTCATATCAATTGCTTCATCATCTTCATTAAATGATTATCAACCTTACATTGTTCATATGGACAAATCAATGATGCCATCACCCTTCTCTAATCACCACAATTGGTACACTTCTGTGCTTTCATCGCTAGCGGATGAAGCTCCTGCAAAGCATCTATACACATATAACCATGTGATGGATGGGTTCAGTGCGGTTCTTACCAAATCGCAACTTGAACGGCTTGAAAAGATGTCAGGACATCTTGCAACGTTTGAGGATCAACTTGGACAGCTTCACACGACGCATACACCTAAGTTTTTGGGACTAAAAAAACATGCGGGACTGTGGCCGGCTTCTGGTTTTGGTGAAGATATGATTATTGGCGTACTTGACACTGGAATTTGGCCAGAAAGTGAGAGTTTTCATGACAAAGGAATGTCAGATGTACCTTCTAGATGGCGTGGAAGTTGTGAAGCCGAAAACTTCTGTAATAAAAAGCTTATTGGGGCGCGTTCGTTTAGTCAGGGGATGAAGCAACGGAAGGAGAACATTTCGACAACAGATGACTATGATTCGCCTAGAGATTTTGAAGGACATGGAACACATACATCTTCGACTGCGGCTGGTAATCGAGTACAATTTGCTGATTATTTTGGTTATGCAAAGGGGACAGCTACTGGAATAGCACCAAAAGCGCGGTTAGCCATGTACAAAGTGTTGTTCTTGGACAACTCATATGACGCTGCAGCAAGTGACACGCTAGCTGGATTGGATCAAGCCATAGAAGACGGTGTAGATCTATTGTCATTGTCGTTAGGTTTCATCGAGACAAGGCTTTACGAAAACCCTGTCGCGATTGGAGCATTTGCAGCTATGGAAAAGGGGATTTTTGTATCTTGCTCGGCTGGTAATGGGGGCCCTCATCCGTACACTATGCTAAATGGAGCTCCATGGATCACCACTGTTGGTGCAGGCACAATAGACCGAGATTTCGTGGCTTATGTTACGCCAGGTGAGAATATATTTTAGACGCTTTTGAAACGTGTTTGGTCCTTTGTAGTAGGAGCAAATTCAACAAATCTGCTTTCTTTTCCAATAACTTCAATATAAATATTGTTGAAAACTGACACTCGGTTGGTTATGTTACACCAGGTGATCAAAAGTATGGAATCCTAATTGGAAATCGATTTTTCCGCAAAATCTATTGGTAGAAAGGGTTCCTATCTACTATGGATATGGAAATAAAAGCAAAGAATCTTGTGATGATGGTTCTCTTGATCCTAAAGAAGTTCAAGGAAAGTACATTTTTTGTGATGGAATGTCACAAACAGAATTGGAAACTAGTGGAGCTGCAGGAGCTATCTTCAGTTCAGACGATAGTTACTTTCTTCGGCCAAAAGACTATAATCTGCCATACGTTGTACTTGAAACAAAGGCCGGACATCGGTTAAAAAATTACATAATCAACACAAAAAACGCAAGTATTAGCGTTAAGTATGGAGAAACTTTATTAGTGTTAAGCCAGCTCCACAAGTTGCAGACTTCTCCTCAAGAGGACCCAGCAGGCGATCTCCTTGGATCCTCAAACCCGATGTCTTGGCTCCAGGAGTTAATATCCTAGCCGCATGGGCGCCTAATAGAAAAAGTGCGCCAATCGGAGATGACTATTTGCTCAGTGATTACAATCTCGTATCTGGTACATCCATGTCTGCTCCACATGTTGCAGGTATTGCTTCTTTACTGAAATCAGTCCATCGTGACTGGAGTCCAGCTGCAATTCGATCCGCAATGATGACAACAGCCGATATTCTCGACAACAATGGAAGCATAATCCTTGGACATGACCTTTGGCGAACCAGGTATGGAATAATAAAAACCCCATAAACTATATAACCTATTATATATACTATTGACAAATGATTACAATAAATCCTAACATATATATTCTCTCTAATAATACAAGGTACCCCTCTGGATTACGGTGCGGGCCATGTTAACCCAAACAAAGCCATGGACCCTGGGTTGGTTTACGACATCCAACCACAGGACTACATCAACTATCTATGTGCAATAAACTACACAAGAACCCAAATCCAAATCATTACAAAGAAATCAGAAATTAATTGCGCAAACGCAACTCTTGATCTTAACTATCCTTCATTTATGCTGATCTTAAACAACACGAACACAACCCATTCCACCTTTCAAAGGGTGCTAACCAATGTGGGGACGTCGAGTTCTTCATATCGAGCGGTGGTTGATACACCTCCCACGGGTATGAATGTTGTTGTCAAGCCTTCAACAATCTATTTTGAGGGAAAATATAGTACGGCTAAGTTTGAGGTCATTGTTGATGTTGACATAAGTGATATTCCTCCGACTGTTTATGGTATTTTGGTAATTGTGGATATCTAACTTGGTACGAGGTGAATGGAACACATGTCGTTAGAAGCCCGATTGTATCTGCAACTGCATCTGGTAAACCACCCTAATATCATGAAAAGGTTTAACAAAAGGTGTACGGTCATGCTTCTTTAGGTGCATAAAAGAGCTTCAGCTCTACAAGTTCAAATTAGCACACAAGTAGTTCAATTCAAGTTCCAAATAAGTAATGTTCAATTTGTCATTACCTTTCTTGTGTTCTGGAAAATTATTATTCAATAAAAGTGTCGTGGACTTTTTACACGAATTCTCGTAATACCATGTTTTAGTAGAGAAATTGTTAAAAAAGAACAACAATAACAAAGCAACAAACAATCCTTATCGCGATCCTTGTAGGTAAAGAGGTTGCTCTTACTAAAACCTCGACTTAAAAAACATCGTGTACATTATGGTAAATATTCAGCAAAAAGAATTTAGAGCTAACTATCATATAAAAGTGTTAAAGATAGAATAAGAAAACAAGATTTATTTATATTAGATGGTTCTAGATTGTTCTAGATAGAGAGTTAGTTAGCATGGTGGTTAGATCATAGATGTTAGTTATTATAACCACCTCTCACATCCTCTATATATATATGTTGAGTATGTTTGTATTTTACAATACAATAATAATAACACACAATACATTCTCTCTTTAAAACATATGTTGAGTATGTTTAGTTATTTACACAACAAAAAAAATTAGGTTTGCACAACCCTCTACGGCCCGTAGAGGGGTTCAGTGCAATAAATGAGGGTTGCCTCTATGGGTCGTAGAACCCTCTACAACCCGTAGAGGTGGGTTGTTAGAGTTCATTTAAACCCTAGACGGCCCGTAGGTACGTACGAGGTACGAGGACAATCAATGAACAGACTAACTTGTAGTGTGTCAGTCTGAAAAGCAAACCCTTCTACGGCCGTAGAGCCCTTTACGGCCCGTAGATATCAGGTTGGGTGGGAGCATTAAACCCTCTACGGCCCGTAGAGGCCTCTACGGGCCGTAGAGATCCAGATATATATTCTTCTTCCTTGTCTTCTTTTCTCAGTCGACGAAAACATTCAAAAAAACCGGAGCACTTAAAATCCGATCAATACCAAGCTACCGCGATGTCTTCGGGGCACCTCAGTAATGTTGCGGGTGAATGGGAGCACTCGTTTGACGTATCTTACGTCTCGGAATGCCTTTTCGGACCCATAGTGGAACGTGGTGAGGAGGAGGTTAGATCCGTCGTTCATTGTGGGGACGGGAAGGCGTTGCCCGATTTGAACCTGCTGCCTGATTTTGAACCAGGAGTACGTAGAAGAACCAGAGTCATTTGACGTTCCGCCAAGTCATCCACAGTACGAATATGAGACTTACCATTCGCACGAGGAGGATGATGCCAGCTTCAAGGATTCACACGAGGGAGGTGATAACGGTGTTGACGAACCTGGCCCGGTTGTTTCGTTTGAAACAAGTCAGGTGTGTTTATGTATTTACACTTATTTATAATTTAGACCGGTGTATATTTAGTAGTGTACATATTTAGACTCGTATATTTAGCCCGTACATAAATTTGTTTTAGGGTTTGTTAGATTTGAACTCGTATATATTAGTTGTTATTTGAACTCGTAGGGTTTGTGAGATTTGAAGTCGTATATATTAGTCGTTATTTGAATTCGTATATAAATTTTGCAGGTATTCGGGTCTCTTAAAGACCTGACAGATTGGTTTTACGAAAGGGCCAAAAATAATGGTTACATTACCGTATTCGGACGTAATGTTTCTGAGGCACGGGGCGGATAGGAGGATAAAGACTGCATGGATACGATGTGACCATAGTGGCGAACATCGTAGTATAGCTAGAGTTCGAAAGACAGGCAATAAAAAATGTAATTGCCCATTTGAAATAATAGGGAGATACAGCTCAGTTACGATGGTTGGACTTTTGAGGTCAAGAACCAAACACATAATCACAAACCTTTCCAACACATCGAGGGTCACGCGTATGCTAGGAGGCTGGGTCCGAGCGAGATAAAATTGGTGGATACACTTTATTTTCAAAATTTTAACGCCAGTAGACATACATTCGGCCGCTAGAAAACACAACCCAGATAGTCCCTTCATTTTAAGAGACATACATAACACAATAACCAAGGTTAGACATTTGTTATATGGCGGCAGGACTCAAATGCAGGTATTATTATTATTATTATTATTATTATTATTATCATCATCATCATCATCATCATTATTATTATTATTATGCATGCAGGTGGCATATTCAATGAAATATATTAAAGCACTGCAGACAAGTATTTGGAGATGAAGATTGAAAAATATTTGTGAAATCTTTTAAGCGACTCTGTAAATCTTCGTCTCCGGAATTTTACCGGCACTAGTTAGAGCGACTCTATAGACGACTATGTCAGGACAAACAATCTGGTACATATTATATTAATTTAGTTTAAAACGCATGCACATACACATTAACCATATCTCTGTTCTATTTTTTTACAGATGTTTTTGAATATTTAGAAAGGGTCTGGCTCAATGACTATGAAGAAAAGTTTGTTTCCGCATGGACAGACACAAACTACAACTTTGGTCAGTATACGACCAACAGAGCTAAGAGCCAGCATTCAATGTTTAAGATGCATATTAAGGGCCCTAACAACTCGCTCGACAAACTTGTGATGATTGCAGACGATGTGGTAACGTCACAACAAAGGGAAATAAATCACTCGTTTGAAGAGAGTCTGTCGGTGAAAAAGGTGCACCATGACATACCAATTTTTGAGGACCTACTCGGTAAAATTTCCCATGCAGCGATCGATTTGTTGATAACTGAGTCAAAAAAATATAGAGAAGTTGAGGGAAAAAAGAAAGAGTTGTGGTCACCAGCTTTTCACGAGTTGCGGGTTGCCGTGTGCATGTTGATTAGATTCGTATATAAATAAAGGTAATACCATTACTTTATTAATTATTATTATTATTATTATTATTATTATTATTATTATTATAGACAACTTTTGTTGATCATTAGAATATATAATCTGTTTGGCATTTCTTTTGGGAAACTTGTAGACAACTTGTGTTGTCTGGTTTGAACGAAAACATGGGAAACTCTACACAATTTTTTATAAAATCTTTGATTATCATTATTATTATTTATTAATTATTTATTGTTATGCATTGCAGGAGGACGAGCCTATAAGAAGACGTAGGCCATCGGATCGAGGTAAAGATAAATGAGAGTATGCGATAAAGATTTTCCACTGTTAGTAAGGGACAGGTACATAAATAACTATTCATACACACATACATATATACATACGTACACACCCCCTAATCATGATTTCCCATTGTTTGGCGGTCACAGGTATAAATTTGCGATCAGAGATTTCAAGTGTTGGATTCATCCCCTTTATCGACAATTTATCACACACATTCAAGATGTTCAGCCGGACGGTAACTGTGGGTTCCGATCTGTAGCTGTGTCCTTAGATTTCAAAGAGGATGATTGGGCATGGATCCGCTAACTTCTTCTAGGAGAGATGATGGGGGAACGCAAAGAGGAGTGGTTGACGGTTCTCAACAGATGGAGAGATGGCTGGTTCGCCCACATATAGTCGACCATAGATTGGGTGGGAGTGGGGAATGCGCCCAACTCAAAAGGGATGGATCTGCCTAGCACTGGATTGCTGATTTCTCAGGCATTTGGTGTGGTTCTTCAAGTTTTCTCTGCTAATAAAACAAGTCTTTTCTTCCCTTTGTTCACTTATCCTGATGATGTACCAGAACATCATATCATATCGATAGTTCATGTGAACACCAATCATTTCATCATGCTTAAGCTAGTAGAAGACTCTGCAATGCCACGTCTGAGTGGAGCATGGTTGACTTGGGTAAATGAACATCAAAACCAATGCTTGACGCTATATAGGGATCGTCTAGATCAGGGACATAGGCTATATCGAAGAAATACGAGCAGCGAAAAAGAGTGATTTGACTTAACTGGTAGTCCTGGTAGTCCTTGTAGTTTAGTGTAAGGTTGTTTTTATAATATATACTGATTTATTAAGTATTTTTTTGTTTATGCTTTTTTATCTATACAATAAGAAATGAAAAAGATTTTTTATAAAAAAAAACTAATACAACATGCTTAAAAGTAATAAATACAAAAAAAAAAAAAATCATTTACTGGCCTGTAAGGACCTCTATGGGTCGTAGAAGGGAACCATCTACGGGTCGTAGAGGTCCTTACGGCCCGTAGACGTTTCGAGAGTTGGTCGTAGAGGCTATCTATGGGTCGTAGAGACCCTGGTATCTACGGTCCTTAGAGGCCTCTACGACCCATAGACAAAACAAGGTTGTTTTTGTATAAAAAAACTCAATAAACAAAAATATGTATAAAAAAATTAATAAAAAAAGATTATCTACGGGTCGTAGAGGGCCATACGACCCGTAGATGGCTGGACAATGGCACGTAGAGGCCATCTATGGGTCATAGATGCCATCTTTTCTATGAACCGTAGCGACCATCTATGAATATAGTTTAGCGTTTGTTTTGTGAAATTTGTAGATAACTTGTGTTGTCTGCTTTGCACAAAAACAGGGGAAACTCTGCCTAATTTTTTTATAAATTCTTTGCTTTTGCAGTTATGGATTCTTTTGACGAGGAGGAGCCCGTGGTTCAGGGGGCCCGACCCCATGGCAGGGGGACCGGCAGGACTAGGAGCATTGCAAATTTCAGCGATTTGATTACGCAAATACAAGGTTTCCGAGGTTGAGGAAAAAGAAGATATCTAAGTCACGGGGGATTTGTTGGGACTCGCTTCGTGCCACCAGGGGATGCAGAGGATATTGCACGATAGTGGATCCCGGAAGGTAGCCCATGGGACAGGTTACTTAGCGACTGCAACGCGCTGTCCCATCGACCGTTGGTGATAGAGTTCCTTTCCACCTTTCGCCTTCGGCCACGATAGGCTGGTGACGATACTCCGCGCCCACCGTTGGAGGTCCAGTTTTCCATTCTCGGCGTTCAGTATGGTTATTCTCTAGATCAGTGGGCTACGCACACCCGGTGGTACACTGAGTAGGAGCTTACAGAGGTATTATTATTTATTATTATTCTTATAATTTTTGTTCTTATTCGTAATGTTAATGTTAATGTTAATGATAATGCTCAGATTGTCTACACTACAACTGTCACTACTGTTGCTGATGATGTGTTGTATGCATGGTTGCCCACCAGCGGTGGTCCAGTGTTCGGAACCCGAACGAGAGGTATTATTATTATTATTGTTATTTTAATTATTATTTATTATTATTGTTATTATAATTATAATTATTATTATTATTCTGTGCAGGAAGAGGTGTGACATGGCAACCAGCATTCGTCACCCGGTGATTCGTTACATTCACCGTTGTATTTCCTATTCCCTCTCGGTACGGTCCACTTGTAATGAGCGGCTGAAGAAGACGGACCTCTTCTACTTGTACTGCATTATCACCGGCAGGACGTGTGTCCTGCACCGGTGCATGGCCGAGTACTTTGGCTCCTTTCCCGTTAAGCTAACGCAGGGAGACATCGCATGCAGGGGGATGATCAGCAGGATCGCCGAGCGTTGTAACGCTGAGCGATATTTTGAGTATGTTGCGGGGCGTCTACCCAAGCCACTACTGCCCAGGTATTATTATTATTATTATTATTATTATTATTATTTTTATATTATTATTAATGTTAATGTTAATGTTTTTGTTTATTTCTTTCAGCCCATTAGCTTGTTCCACGATGAATAATCTGGGTTGTGCGGGGAAGACAAAGGATTCTGATTGGTCCGGATGGCCAGCCGTTTGTATAGGAGCCGTTGGTACATCACGGCCTTGCAGGTGGTATTATTATTATTATTATTGTTTTATCATTATCATTATTATTATTATTATTATTATTATTATTATTATTATTATTATTATTATTATTATTATTATTATTTGTTTGGGCGTTTCTTTTGGGAAATTTGTAGACAACTTGTGTTGTCTGGTTTGAACGAAAACAGAGGAAACTCGGGCCAATTTTTTATAACATCTTTATTATTATTATTATTTATTTATTTATTGTTATTATTATTATTATTGTTATTATTATTAGTAGTAATATTATTATTATGCTCTTTATTTATTGTTACCCATTGCAGGTGGTGCAGTTGAGATTGGGTTGCAGTTTGTTGCTGAGGGGCAGGGGGCGGCGGTGATTGGGAGGTCGAGATGGCTGAGCCGTAGCCTAAGGAGGTGTAGGTTCCGCGCGCGTTTATCACTCCATCAGGTTGCCTCCTGATGTTAAGGAGGATATACATGCGGCTGCGGTGGAGGCTGCCGAGTCGCGTCAGTTGCGTGAGCGGATGGACACCGAGATGCGTTAGTGGCGTGAGCGGTAGGACGAGGCGATGTGCTGGTTGATTGCTGGCCAACATGATATCTATCGCCGCCTGGATATGCAGCCTCGTGTCGCACCGATTATAGGGCCCAACACGCAGCACACCCAAACGTCCACGGATCAGGCCGGTACGTCCTTGCAGCAGGCCGGGACATCCACGCAGCAGCTGCCGCCGCCTGATGATTCGCAGATGATGTAGTTTTATCTTTCTTATCATATTTTGTAAACGTTTATGACAACTTATGCTTTGTATTTACTTCTTTGTTTATATTATATTATTAGTGTTTATTTGTATTTGTTTGTTTATATAAACGCTTGTGTTGACGCTTACACGCTTATCGAGACGACAAAAGTAACAAAAAAAATAACATTTTATAGTAATAAAGAATAAGATTTTATACAAATAACCAAAATTTGGTAATCAAAATTAACAAATATAACATAGCAACATATTTAGTATAAAAACAAAATTTTATAGAAAAAGCACGTTTATCGAGACGACCTTAGTAAAAACAACACGTTTTCTAATTTTAGTGACATAGAAAACAACATTTTAAAAAAATTTACATAAAAATAAAAAATTGCATATATTTTTGTTTTTATATAAAAATAACATTACACATTTACACACCCATCTAACCCCATCCATCCCACCCAAATTGGAGTTCAAATTAATCAAACCTTAACTACAACACATAGAGTCCTCTATGGGCCGTAGAGGGGATCACAATCATTGGTAGTCAGGACTGAACCTCGTACCTCATTTTCATGTTTATCTACGGGCCGTAGAGGCCTATACAGCCCGTAGATGGGTCAAAAGTTGTTCTCTACGGCCTGTAAGGGTCTTTACGGGCCGTAGAGGTTTGTGTGAATAAAATTCACAGTTGTGTGAATAACCGGAGCCTGTGTTTATATGGTATCAGAGGTATTTGTTAGGGTTTCGGTAAACTTACTTGTTAGCCGATAATCCTCCATTGTTGATCCTGTGATTCTGCTCGTTTTCTTCATCTTTCATTATGTTATTTTCTTCTTCTGTTGATATGTTTCATCCATGGCTAACTCGCTAAATTCTTCTGCAACATCTGTAAATAAATCAAACAATAATAACAATCCTTTACCTAACATTGTTAACTTCTTATCCATTAAACTCGATGATACAAACTACCTGAATTGGAAGCATTAGCTGTTCACAGTTCTGAAAATCCTTGGATTGTTTTCTTACTTGAATGCAAAGGTTCCTATTCCTGCTGTTGAATCCACAGATCGTACAGCGTGGGAATAGACGGACGGTTATGTTATCACTCTTATTACTTTGAGTCTATCTCCTTCATTTATGTACCTGTCTAGAAATTCAACCTCTGCTTCACAGCTTTGGAATATTATAACTCGTTTTGGGAATAATTGGGGTTGCACTAGTGGTTTTCATGGAGGGAATACTAGTAATCGGAATTTCAATGTAGGGAATTCAAGTGGTTTGTATTCGGCGAACATAGCTTTTGGATCTAGGGTTTTCTGTGAAGGAATGAATGAAGGAGACAATGTATGTTTTGGTTTTGGGGGAAACTCTTGTTCTTTTAACACTACAGGACCAGGTTTTAATGTATCTCAGTTTAGTAGACCAGGTTTTGGTGGTTTTAATGGCCAATATTAGAATTTTTATGAATATGTTAATTGGCCAAGTTCATTTATTGGGCCTCAATTTGGTGATCTACAATCAGGATCTTCACAATTTGGGCTTCATGCTGATCTTTCTAGCGCGACTCAGCACGTAGAGTCGTGGATACCTGATTCGGGAGCTACCGTGTACATGACTTCGGCTTTTGATGTGGTTCCCTACACCGGATCTGAGTAAGTTATGTTGGTGACGGTACACCTCTTACTATTACTCATGTCGATTCTGCTTTACTTAGATTATCCATTTGCATGTTATTTAATAGACATGTTTTAGTAGTTCCTGGCTTAGCCAAGAACTTACTTTCGATTACACAACTTGATATTGATCATCTGATTGCTGTTGTATTTTCGCTTCATGGTTTATCATTTCAGATGCTTGATGGTCGGGTCCTCCACCACATGCGTCCTAGTCCATGATAGCTTTATTCGTTGACAGCTACATTTTCCGTACCTCGAGAGACATGGCATTCTAGACTAGGACATCATTCGGATCCTATGATGTCTAGACTCTCTTGTAGCTTGTTTAAAGCTTGTCGTTTACCCATTGATTCTATTGTCTTGCATTCTATTACCCCATTACATGTGGTTCATTGTGATATTTGGGGTCCAGCACCCGTTTTGTCTCGGTCCGTTATCGATATTTTGTTACGTTCATAGATGGTTTAGTAGATTTACATGGATGTATCCTTTGACTTGTCGGTCTCAGGCCATTGATTATTTTCGACATTTTCGACCTATGGTTGAAAATTTGTTTTCCTGCACCATCAAACATTTACAGTGTCATGGTGCTCCTGAGCTTGCTCGTGGATAGATGGTCAGTATCTTTTTGAGTTGGTATTGTTTATCGGATTTCCTGTCCCTACACTCCCCAACAAAATGGGGTGGCGGAGAGGAAAACTGACATCTTTCTGAGGTTTCACATGCTTTGTTGTTTCATGCGCGTCTACCAAATGCTTTTTGGTATGATGCTTTTGCTCTGGCCGCGTTTCTCATAAACTGACTTACTACACCTGTTCTTCATTTTTCTTCTCCTTACTTTTGGGTGTTTGTGTTATCCTTTTCTGGGTGATAACCGTAAGGATAAACTCTCACCCAAATCTACATTGTGTATCTTTGTTGGCAATGCTCCTAGCTATAGTGGCTATCTTTGCTATGATCCTTCATCTTCTCGTACATATACTTCTCGTCATGTTACCTTTCATGAGTCAATATTCGATATTCCCGGCTCTTCTTCTGCTTCAGATCCTCCTGTTTCTGATTCTTTTCCTATCTTCTTTTTCCTCCTCCCACCTATTCCGTTGCCTCTGATTTTCCTACTTCTATTCCTTCTTCTTATCCTCCTCTTCATCCTTCTTCATCTCCTCCCTCGTTTTCTCCTCCTTCTTCTCCTCCCACTTCATCTTCATCTCCTTCTCCACCTCCTCCTCCCCCCATCACTCGTACTCATCCGATGACCACTTGGTCACAGGATCATATTCGTTAGGCATGACAGTTTCCTGATGTTACCTTTCTTGCTTCTACTGCTCCCACTACTGAGCCTACTACTTTTCATCCGGCTCCCACTGATGCCAACATTGTTGGTTATAAGTGAGATTATAGGATTAAGAGTCTTGTTGCTAAGGGCACTATGAGTAGATATAAAGCCCGACTTGTTGCTAAGGGCTTTCTACAGACTGATGGGGTTGATTACACTGAGACTTTTAGTCCAGTTGTGAAACCCACTACTATTCGTACTGTTCTTTCTGTTGCTTTTTTCCAGAGGATGGGATATTCGGCAGGTTGATGTTAACAATGCCTTTCTTCATGGGGATTTGTCTAAGACTGTTTATATGACACAACCCCCTTGGTTTGTTGACTCCTCTCGTCCTCAGCATGTTTGTTTTCTGCGGAAGGCTCTTTATGGCCTGAAGCAGGCACCTCGAGCTTGGTTTTCCATGCTTTCTTCGACTCTTATTGCTAGTGGGTTTTCATAGTGTATATCTGATACATCTTTGTTTGTGTACCATTATGTGGATGATATTATTATATTATCGGGAGTTCTTCCGTGTTTGTGAGAGATTTGATTGCTCGGTTACACTCTCAGTTTGCACTCAATGATTTAGGCACTTTGGCCTACTTCCTGGGTATTCAGGCAACTTTTCAGATGACGAGTTACATTTATTACAACAGCGTTACATGCTTGATTTGCTGCAGGGACTGGTATGTGTGAGTGTTGTCCTTTATCTACTCCCGAGTCATCTAGTCGGCAATTATCTCATCATACGGGTACTCCTTTGGATGATGTGACTATGTATCGGAGTACTGTGGGGGCATTACAGTATGTGGTATTGACTAGGTCGGAGATTGCTTATGTTTTTCTTGGACCCAACCTTATCAGTTGGAGTTCCAATAAACAACACACTATCGCTAGATCAAGTACAGAGGCAGAGTATCAGGTTTTAGCACACAATGCAACTAAGATTAGATGGATTGGTTCTTTGTTATCTGAGTTACATGTTTCTTTTCGTTGTCCACCTACTATTTAGTGTGACAACCTTGGGGCTACATATCTTGCAGTCAATCCTGTGTTTCATCAATGGACGAAACACACTGAGATTGACTTACATTTTATTTGAGAGATGGTTCTTGTAGTATCGCTTGTGGTTCGATATGTGTCTACTATGGCTCAGCTTGTTGATGTATTGACCAAAGGGTTGTCTTCGACTCGTTTTGACACTCTTAGGGTCAAGCTTCACTTTGCATCGCCACGTTGCTTGAGGGGCATATAAGAGTATTGTTCTAGATGGTTCTAGATTATTCTAGATAGAGAGTTAGTTAGCATGGTGGTTAGATGTTAGTTATTATAACCGCCTCTCACATCCTCTATATATATGTTGAGTATGTTTGTATTTTACAACACAATAATAATAACACACAATACTTTCTCTCTCTAAAATATTTCCTTCTCTCTATAACCTATATTCTCTCTTTATCTCTCTCTAATTACAGTGCTTATAATTTTATGCCTAAAATTGTAGATTTTAATCTTTAGTTTACAAGTACGCAAATCAACCTTTTTAGTTCATATTTTGTTGCAAGTTTCAACCCTTAATACTGAACAGTTTGAAATCATCTTTTTAAATATTTACTATATGTTTATACATATTTAAGTGAACACGTGGAAACATAAATCAATGTAATACTTTATTGTATTAATACGAGTATTATAGATTTTTCGCAAAACAAATTGAATAAAAAAGAGGAAAATTTCAAGAATAGACATTATTAACCAATTATTTTTTTTAAATTGACCAGATTTTTCAACTTTTCGAAACTAAACAAGCTGAGCCAACACTCTAAGCCGAGTAAGGTTGTTGACTAAGCTAGCACGACTAACAAGACACATGTCAATAAAAAAAGGTCATGTCGATTATGCCAACTAAACTGACTAAGCGGCTAAAGATACCCCTTCTGACTATGTGTTTGGTAGTACTGCACTCTGGGTCAAGATGAGGTCTCTGGTAATAGTACGGATCAGAGTTATGATTATTGTATTGACATAACTTTGGATTTAACTCTGATTCTTACTCACCCAACTATGCAAGTGGTGATATCCAAGCATTTAACAACATGTCTTTTGAGTATAATGATCTTCAATACTTTGACCTTGTGGACTTGGAAGAAATGGACATTTGGCATAAACTTGCTCTACTTAGTATTAGAACTAATAAGTTTTATAAGAAAACTGGTAGAAAATACCCTAAGTTGCATGGAGGGTCTAAGGTGGGGTTGGATAAATCAAAGATTAAGTGTTATAAATGTCATAGAATGGGTCATTTCGCTAGCAAATATAGGATCAAAATGGTATACCTATGATCACATATCCAAATCAAAGGCCTCAGACAAACACTTATCATTATCCCAAAATACCCATGGACTAAATGTGCAAAACACTACTCATTTTGCATAATCCTCAACCACTGTTCCAGTACGCTATGTCCAAACCACTATTCCTCATATTCAATATGTTCAAACCCTGTTGCTGAGGCTCAAATGCCTCAAACTGTTATTTCACCATCTGCACCAACTGAGGTAGTCAACAAAGTTTCTATTCACAAGGATTTGTTGACTGGAGCAGCTTACCAGATGAGCTAACAGATCAGAACTTTGCCCTTACTGCCAAGTCTGAAAATGTGACTAATGAGGTTGTTAAGACAGTTGTTCCAGATTTGAAGGTTGTTGAGAAAGAAGAAGTTAATATCTCAGATCCATGGAATGCAAATGATTGTGAGTGCAAGTGTGATTGTGCATTGTTGGTTGCTGCTAAGGTATCGCCTCAAATCCTTAAGGATTTTTTTAAAACAAATGTGTAATAGCTTTCGCAAACATTAAAGAGGTGAATGAAAACCTTAGGAATAAAATTTTGGAAGATGAAAATCAATTTGAAAAACTCACAAAAGAGTTAAATTCAAAATCAACTGAGAAAGAATCTGAAATCAGCAGTTTAAAAGATGAAGCAAGCATAACTAAAGACCAGCTCCAAACTATGATATCAAAATATCAAAGTTGTAAACATGAGCTTAAGTCCACTCAAGTTGAGTGTGAAAAGTGGGTGAAATCATGTAAAGGTTTTGAAATTCTACTCAACCAATTGACCAAAAGCAATGTGAAGTTTGGTATTGGCTTTCCTGAATCCAATGAGCAGGATTCTTAAAACAATGCTGAAAAAGGAAACCAAGTTGGTTGAGGTTATCACAACAAATCTGGAAAGTCAAGTAATTCAAATCACTGAACCAAATGGTAAGAAAATTATTCTTGAAAAACCTGAAGGTTCCTCATCATTTGTTGAGATTGAAAAGTATCAGTTTAAAACAACATGGTCAGATAATTATGATGTTCTTGATAATTTTAAACCAGTAAATTTTGAAACCATTGATGATGTTAAAGCACCAAAGGTGAAAATCATTCCCTTAAGGACCTTCCAGCAGATGCTCAAACATCTATTGAAAATAAGAAAGAGAAAGAGAAAAAAAGAAAATGATTTAAATTTGTTCTGTGATTTCTGTGAAAAAAACAATCATGTTACTAAAAACTGGTTTCTTCTAAAAACCTATGATATCAACAAAGTAACAAGTGTGTGTGAATCTAAACCCAATTGTTCAATTTGTGGTAAAAAGAATCACAAAACTCAAGAGTGTCTTTATCTAAAAAAATTATGTTTAAATACAAGAGTATAAAGATAAAACTCAAGTTGGTTAAGGGATTAGTACTGCAAAAGGAAAGTCCAAACAGAACCACAACCTATCCAAACATCTGTTACCAAAACCTTAAGTGAAATCTCTGCTCCCAGAGATGTCCAAGTAACAGGTGCTCCACCATGTTTATGAAGAGCTCAAGAGACCTTCTAAAGCAAAAGTGAATAGATATCCTCATGGATACTATCATCTGATAGATAGTGGTCAAACATCTGTTGCACCAAGTGTTGATATTCAAACAGTGGCAAACAGTCAGCAATAGTTGTTGAACGTGGTCCAAAAGCTTGTTCAAACCACTGAACATTATCCTAAACTTGAGTTTGTAAGTCCAAGAATCCATTCAAAACCAATTTGGCATTGGACACTCACCAAAAACTAATTCATTACTTATGTGCAAGGAGCTTATACATGCTTAGACAACTTATGGTATGTAGATAGTGGAGGCTATAGGCACGTGACAGGATTTAGAGCCCTTCTCTTAGACTTCTTAGCTCATAGATAATCTTAAATTTAATCCTCTTAGTTTTAAACAAATGAGTGACAAAGGCTATGGGTCATTCTTCACTAAGAAAATTTGTAAGATTATTGAAAAAAATTGAGACTATCATAGCCGAGAGCAAAACACCAAGTTGTTGCTCATTGGAGTGGAAATGTGTATGTTGTAGATACGTTGAAGGATAATCATATGGAAAATTTTTGTTTGTTTTTGGCTGCCTCATCAAAAGAGACTGAATTATGGCATAGGAGATTAGGTCATACCACCTTTCAAACTATTAAGACACTCTCAAAACAAAGCCTTGTAAGAGGTTTTCCATCAAAAGAATTCAAGTGTGAAGAGCATTATGTTTTCTGTTTAAAAGGTAAACGGTATAAAAGCTCTTAAAAATCCATTGATGAGTCCAAAACAAGTCAGTGTCTTCAAATGTTGCACATGGACTTGTTTTGCCCAATTAAATTGATTAGTCTAAGGAAAAGGAGATTTTTGTCTTGTCATAGTTGATGATTTTTCTAGGTTTACATGGAGTTACTTTTTACACTCTAAGGAGGAGACTACAGGTATTTTTAAGGACTTCGTCACCAAAGTTGATAAACAATATGACTTGCCAGTAAAAGTCTTTAGAAGTGACAATGGAACAGGTCAGAAACAAGGAGTTGGATGACTTCTGTGTGTCAAAAGGAATTATGAGGTAGTTAGCATTCCTTAATCACCAGAACAAATGGGGTGGTTGCAAGGAAAACAGAACCTTAATTGAGCCTGTAAGAACCATGCTAGCAGATTCTGGTTTACCACTGTCCTTTTGGGCAGAGGCTGTGAACACTGCTTGCTATGTTCAAAACAGAGTTCTGATCGTCCCCAGACATCAAAGGACGGCTTATGAAGTTCTGTTCAAAATCAAACCACTGATCTCATTTTTAAAAATCTTTAGTTGCACATGTTTCATTTTAAAATCTAAAAGATTCCATTTCAAAATTTGCAGCCAAAGTAGATTGTGGATATTTTCTGGGATATTCTTCTAATGCCAAGGCCTATAAAGTGTTTGACACAAGGTCTACGATAATAGAAGAAATACTGAATGTAAAGTTCAATGAACTTTCATCCTTAAAATCCTATCAAATCCTGCTGAACTGTTTGATTTAGATAAATTTAAACTTGAAGATATTAATGCTAAAGCTAACAGTGCAGGTACATAACAGTCTCCACAACAAGACTACAGATTTGACATAGTGATCCATCTCACTGCAAAGTCTATTCTTCATCAGGGGAACAGATGTTCAAAACACTTGTCAAAACTCTGCCACTACTGTGTCAACAAATATTGACCAGTCTTACCCCCAAACCACTGCCTCAACTAGTTCATCTAACCTTGAAACATCTGTTGACAAAAGTCCAATCTCAGTTGAGAAAAGTCAGACCTTCATTACTCCACTTAGTCATATTCCCTCACCTCCATTTCAAATATCTGTTGGCACTACAGAAGTGCAAACACATGTTGCACTAGATAACACAAATCTTTGTCCTTCACCTCAAAATGCCATCATTCCATATCAAGGAGATTTAATCTACCTTAGAGCTTATCCACCTGATCAAATTATTGACAACATCAATGAAGGGGTGGTCATAAGAAGTGAATCCCAAAACGTTTGTCTTTTTGTAGGGTTTCTATCTCTCTCACACAACCTATCAAGTACCAAGAGGCAATGAAAGACAACAGTTGGGTAGAAGCATGCAAGAAGAGCTGCTTCAGTTTAAAAGACAACAAGTATGGGAACTTGTACCATTGCCAAAGGATGTTTGTCCAATTGGCACAAAGTGGGTGTTTAAAAACAAAACTGATAAAAGGGGTATTGTTGTGAAGAACAAAGCTAGGCTTATGATTCAAGGCTTCAGACAAGAAGAAGGAATTAATTATGATGAAACCTTTGCTCTTGTAGCTAGGTTAGAAGCCATCAGACTTTTCTTAGCCTTTGCTGTCAACCATAACATCAAGGTGTTTCAGATGGACATCAAATGTTCCCTCCTTTATGGGAAGATTCAGGAGGAGGTATGTGTATGCCACCCACCTGGTTTTAAAGACACATTCCATCCTGATCATGTTTACAAGCTAGACAAAGTTTTGTATGGCTTGAAACAAGCACCAAGGGCCTGTTTGAACTATTTCCGCTTTTCTCTTATCAATTGGCTTTACAAGATGTAAAATTGACAAAAACTATTTTTAAATGGAAAGGAAAAGATTTGATGATTGTTCAAATATATATGGATAACATTATTTTGGATCCACATGTAGCAAAATGCGTGAAGAGTTTAGGAAACTCATGACAGCAGATTTTGAAATGAGTGCCATGGGTGAACTCCAATGCTTTCTTAGTCTCAAAGTCAAGCAGTTGCAAAATGGTACATTCATTCATCAAACAAGTATGTTAAAAATTTGTTGACAAAATTTGATATGAATGATTGCAAACCATGTAGTACACCCATGGGTACAACAAAATTACTCCCTCTTGATGGTAAAGATGAACTGGTAGACCAAACACATTACAGATGCATGATTGGGGCTTTATTATACCTAAGTGCATCTAGGCCAGAAACAATGTTTGCCACTTGTGTCTTTGCAAGATCCCAGGCATCATCTACAAAGTCAAATCTTATAGCTGTTGAAAGGATCTTCAGATACCTAAAAGGTACACCCACACTTGGAATCTGGTATCCTGCTAATGGAAATATTGAGCTTTCGTGTTACGTAGACAGTGATTTTCCTGGTTGTCAAACCACAATGAAGTTCACTTCAGGAGGGTGTTGATTCCTAGGCAATGCCTTGGTCCCTTGGCAAAGCAAAAAAGCAAGCACCTGTTTCAACATCCACAGCAGAGGCTGAATATATTGGTTGCTTGCAAGCTGTACAGCCCCACTCATGTGGCTTCAAAACTAGCTACTAGATTTTAGTATCGCTGCCTTAAAGACTCCACTCATGTTGGAAAGTCAAGCACCTAAAAATGTCACCAAAAATTACAATTTCACATTCCACAACAATGCACATGGACATCAGACATTATTTTGTCAGGGACAGCTATGAAAAAGGTTTGATTTCTCGGCATCATGTTCCGACAGAGGATCAACTAGCAGTGTGTTGACAAAAGCTTTAGACACATCTACCTTTGAAAGCTTGATCTCTCGAATTGGTAGGTTAAATATGGAATAAAAGCAAAAATTTATTTTCCATAAATAAAAACATTAAAATGATGTTAGAAAATCAAAAATTAACACTTAAAAATAGTTTTTGGTTGAACATCTGTTCAGATATTTCAAAAAACTATTCAAATAAAAATAGCCACTGTTCCATAAACGTAACATTTGTTTAGTCCATAGTCTACCACTATTAAAAGGTAACCACTGTTTGCATTATCTGTTGACCATTCAACAGATGTTTCCAAACAACTGTGATCCCTTAACAATTTTCAAACAGTGTTTAACTAGTGGGACGGACCTTGGCTGTCAGGTCTTTCAACAGATGCATGCCACGTCTGTTGTCAAAAGCAGTACTTTGGCCACGTCAGCATCTTCTATAAAAACCCATGTTTCATCCAAACAGAGTTTACACTGTCTACTTGAACTCAAAATTCTCCTTAGCAGTTTTCTCTTTCGTTTACAAACAACTTCCACTTTCTCGTTCGATCATGGAACTCCAGGTGAAAACCCCCCACAATTACCTCCCATACCTGGTAAAAACCGAGGATAACACACCATTCCATTCCATCATTGATGTTCTTGTGAACTCGAAATAGTTAACCATCCTCACTATGATGCACCAATATACGTCGACACCTTGCAAAGCTTTTGGCTAAATGCTGAAATTTTACTTACAAACAATAAGCCAACTACCATCGTTTTTAAATCTGGGTGACACTAGCACTTAAATCTCACCACAATCCATTTCCACCTCATTTTCACTAAATGACCTAGCTTGAGAAACAAATTTTCTAAAAAATGAACTTCACACAAAGTTCATTAAGAGGGTTATGATGGACAATAGACTGGGGCTACAATTTTTAAAACACAATTTCCCCCAGCAATGGGATTTTTCAACCATACCGTTCTCATATGTCTCTAAGCCAAGACTACATCTTTTAATTTGATTCCCTTAAAAGTTCAATATCTGGGATATGCTATTTTGAAAAACATTGACTATAACTTATCCTAGACATTTTTCATGGATTTGGTTGCAAATGTGAAAAGGCTTAAAGCTGGTTCAAACAATGTTTTCTTACTGTATCATAGACTCCTAAGTTTTTTACTTACAAAAAGTATTACCAGAAAAGGATTTCAAACTGGTGAAGATCAGTTTAGGATAAAAAGTTTAACAAATGAAAATTTTATAAGAATGATAGGTTCTAAAGCCTAAGAAAAGATTGTAAAACAAAAAGTTTCCAAAACAAAAGCAAAGACTGTTAAGACAATAATTGTTTTCACAACATCTAGTGATGAGCCCACTGCTCCTGGTAACCATGGCACTACAACCAATGTTGTGGAACCCAAACTAGCCCCTTTCCCAAAGAAAACTACCATCCACCAAACCCACCAAAAAGAAAACCAAAAAGGTTACTCTGGAAGATGAGATACCAGAGGATACCACTATTGTATCACAAAACCAACAGATAACCACTGTTGATACTTCCTCTCAACAGTTTGACATATCTCAACCCAACAAAACTCCTCATATGTCCTCTCAAAAGGACCATGTTGTAAGCAAAGGGGAACAACATCATGAAACATTTGACTCACTTGAGCATCTTTTTACAATTCCTCTCATAGGATTGGCTCGCTTTTCACTCCAAAACCCTCACCCTCAAATATTCCTATTCCACATGCCCTTGAAACACTGTTTGAAGCTATTGATAAAATTCAGGCAACAACCAGTTCCTCTCAATTACCTATCACTGATAGTATGCTCCCACAAGTGACTGGGCCTGAGACTAGTTAATTAGCTATCTATAAACAGAGGAGGCCACACTCCTTGAGTTACAAGTAACACTTGGTGGTTTTTCAAGTGAAGCAGCCACTACAGCTGTAGGACCATTGTCTCATAGATGGGCAGTGTCTCCATTACTTAGACTTCCTTGAAGGCAAAAACTATGGAGGCTACTATAGTAATCTCTGTTCCAATTGCAAGTTACCAGTACCAAGACAAATGGGCATCTAATTCTTTTCACATGGACTCACCTCCTAGAACTAAACCAGATACAACTACCACTTTAGGTAGGAATTCAGATGATCCTATTAACTTAGGTGATGGATCAAGATACCAAAAACTGACAGAGAGAGTTAACAACATTGAGTCACCAGTGACAGAAATCATAATTACATGAAGACAATGATGCAAATCTTGGTTGAACTCTCCAAGAGTCAACCATCCACCAAAGACATTGCTAGTGAGCTATAGGATTCTGTGAATCCTATCATCATAGCTTATAGAAAACTAGCATATATGCATCATGAATATTATATGGGTGTTATCAGAAATATGGTGGATGCCAGCTATAAAGATACACATGCAGATATCAAGGCAATCAAAGACCACCTGTGAAGACCACTAGCTCTTTCCCTACAACCATTCTTAGAGATGAAGCTGATGAATTCACTGCTGATGATGCCAAAAAGGGGGAGAGTGGCACAAATAGAATAAATAAGTTATAGCCTTTAGGAGTCCCACCTTCAGAAACTCAAAACTTGCTGATAAACTAGGGTCTGCTCCTGCTTCTCAAACCATTGCCAAGCAACCAAAAGAAGACAAAGCAAAGAAGATACATGAATCTTCCAATGTCATTGCTAAAAAAGGTTGCTGATACAAAGCAAAGAACATTTGAAATGATGGAAACAAGGCAGAGCTCTTAGTTAAACAAAGAGAGGCTGAATAAGGGGAAAAGAAGATGTAGGCTCCTCTAAAAGGAAGAAAATGCCTGCAAGATATGTGAGGCAACCTCCATCAGTCCTTAAACCTCTACCATCCTAACATCTACTGCAACCACAACCACTGCTACTACCACTGAACCTAAAACCACAACAACCACCATCACTACAACTTCCATACCATCATGACCAAAATCACCTTCCAAAACCACAACATTTGTTGGTACTTCACAAGTACAAACAGATGTTATCTCAACATATGCCATAATAACCTTTCCAACCACTTCACAACCACCATAAACACCTACCAAAATGCCATTTTCATCATCTCCTCTTATCATGTACCAAAGGAAGAGAAAAACCACCTTTGTGGTACAGGATGATAAGATAAAAACCACACCTACACCTACACTTACTTCACTACGATCATCTGCTCTCATTGCTGCCACTCCTTTATCTTCCTTCTTACATAACTCATCATCATTCACACCACAAACCACTAAAACACCACCATCATCCAAAAGAACACCACCTACCATGCCAAACATCACTCCATTGGCACTAGCACCGCTGGAGCGACTGGTGCAGGTGGAGGGTGGGCTCGCTTCCTGGAGGTGTAGATCATACGAACCCATCGGGAAACGGGTGGAATGAGCGGTATGAGGGCACACATGGCTCAGCTGGCGGTGTCTCCACTCGTGGTGCCTTTGGAAGTACTAGGTTGGCCACCACCTATGTGCCCCCAGCTGGCACGTAATTGTCGTCAACAGAGACTGGATGGTTTATCTGCATGGCATCATCCTATGTGTCCCCCTCGGGATCTAACACGAGGTAGTCTGGCTCGCTATCTTGTTGATTATGTGGATTGTCAGGCACGACGTGGACATCATCCTCGGTGTTGGAGATGATAACGAGGTCAATGGGTGGTGCCATGATCCTGTAAATCAATAGCACATGTGTGTAAGAAATCATGTTACTTAAATACTATGCTTACTCATGTATGTGATGTGTCTGGCATGGAACTTGCGTAGCGCATCGGAATGAATGGTGTTTTCCCATGAAAGCGTTTCAAAAATTGTTTTGTTTAAGTTATAGTTTGACTAAAAAAGGATCTCAGTTCGCTATAACCTCGATTTCTAATACCAATCTGTCACACCCTGCCTAGGCGGAAACATTGGATGCGACTTTGAAAGGTTTTCAAGCACAAGAGTCACACAAAGCATCAAATTCATAAATTTGAATATATTAAAAGACAACAATGTTTAACATTACAAAAGAAAATATTGCCTTAAAACCATAAATCAAATGATGTAGTTCAAAATCATTTGACAAAAGACAGGTTCAAATATCCCATGATGCCAGCGTGCAACTTCCCAAGTTCCATGCTATTCGTTTAATTTCCTGAAAAACATGCAAGTAAAATGTGTCAACAATAAAGTTGGCAAGTTCACGGGTTTTGATGAATGGATATGTAAACCATGGTAGACTGAACCATTGCCTAGCTTAGACAATGATTAATATGTGACCGACATGAGCCCATAACAAACCTTGACGTGTTGTCTCATTTCCTATTGTACGCTAAAGACAATGAATAAATGTGAAATACAAGCACTCTCTTGATGACTGCAATCCGGTTAGAGCGACCAACCCACAGTGGGGGTGTCAACCTAATATATCTTGTTAGGTGTTTCATGGCTAAGACCATAGCTAATGGTTACAGTGAAATGTATGACGCGGGGGCTTATGAGTACTCTGAACCTTACTGTCTCATGTTCACATAATAGCCAAAATGTAACTGAACTTGTACGCATGTTTTCCCTAAAAAGTATGAAAACAGTAAAAAGTGGCCGTGAAAACTCACCTTGTGTCTGATTGAAAATATGGGACTGAGTCTGATATGCTAGTGTCTGTACAAAGGTGACCTAGAATATTGAGGACAACTTAAGTCTATGTACTTGGTTATTTACCATGCAAGTTGTTCACCCGATTTGTATGTCTTTAGACTATGTGTATAGTGGTATTGTCTATACACGTGATGATTATTATGTATTGAAAATATGTACGGTTATAACTTGTTTATATTTAAAACTCTTGTTACTCTTGTTGTTCATAGCCATAAAATAACCAATCATTGTCAAATCAGGTTTATGGATCACCCCATGGTACCATATGGTACCTTGTATGTTTTACAATTCTTGTATTAAAATCCGAAATAACACATGCTTGATAGCCTTTAAGATATGTGTTACAATTCGTGTTTTAAAAGCCTATTTAACACATGTTTGACAACTCTTAACATATGTTTCTTAACAAAACTAACAATTGATATATGTTATGTTTTGAGTTCAAAAATGACTTTTATGGATCTTGTCCATCTTTATACATACTCGGAAGCCCTCATTATAGTATGGAGAGTATGTACGTGTTAATATATGTACATATACGTGCGTGTATATATAGTGTTTTTATATATAGGTGTGAGTGTACATATTATGGTTAAATGTCATATTTTTACAAGTCTAATCGATTATATCATGTTGTAATGCTGCATGTGTGGTGTACGTGTTTGATGTGGAGTCAAGTGAACCGTGGGTTGATCATGATAGATGAATATTAGAGGGTGGAGTTTGTTTTGTCATACCTCAACATAAGTCGAAAGAACAAGCTAATATCCGAGTTCCTAGGCCGATCCTTTCCAAAATGAAGCCTCTAGGTGCTCGAACAATCTTTTCTATGGATGATGGTAGTGGTTCGCGATCGAAGGAAGGCTCGGGTGTGGTGTTTTGTGTTCGGCCGAGAGCTAGGGACAAGAGATGAGAGTATGTTGTTTGTTTGTGGTATTTGTAAAGTATGTGCAACACTCAAGCCCCTTGGGCTGGCTATATATTCATAGAGATAGAGTGGGATGAGGTCCTTGGTTGGTTAATATTTAAGGAAAGTCAAACCACATGGAATGAGGTGATGAAAAGTGGCTTCCGATACTAGTATAATGCATTGACTTACATTGTTTTTGTTGGTTTATGTAGTGTGGCTCTACCCGATTCATGGGAAAGGAACAAGGATAATTTGGAAGGTCAATGTGTGTTGGAAAGAGGTGTGGGGTGATCAAGGTCCTATGTTAGCATAATACATGGGTTAAAGTGTGTTTTGTATAGGAACAATAAAGTGTGTGTGTATGTACATGAACCGTATGAGTGTGGGTGGGTGTATGTGATCATCTGGGTGTGTGTGTATGTGCATTTGTGTCGTGTGTATGTGTGTGTATATATAACATTGCATTGGTTTTGTTTTGATCACACATATCCTCATATATCGCATGGATGTGTGTGTGTGTGTGTTTGTGTCTAAGGTGGCTTTTATTTTGTCTCAATAACATATACAATCACACAATCGCACACACACAAACATATATATATGATCACGTGTATCTATACAAATGTGTCTGTGTCACACCCCGCCAAGGCGGAAACACGGGGATATGATTCGAAAGGTTGTCAAGAACAAGGTTCGAGCAACACATAAGATGTAAGTTAAAATAGATATCATCAAATGATAAGTAAAGTCATACATAATTAAGAAAAATATAACATTGTCTGAAAGTTAATGGACCAAATGTTGAAAAAATGACTTGACCAACATTATGAAATATTAACCGACGTAGATGATGATACCACGATGTCCACAATCGAACGCCTCTCCTAACTTCCGGCTCCCCATTATCAATTACCTGAAAAACATGCATAAAAGATTTGTTAGCATAATGTCGGTGAGTTCATAGGTTTCGTGATTTCAGGGCGTTTCATTTTAAAAACCTATCCATTGTTAATAAAATCGGCCCCATACGTCATCATGAGTAATATAATATTTCTCAATCTAACATGTATGGTTTATTTATGGAAAGATCAAAGGTTTAACACATGTTCATATTTTATAATGTCAAATGGTAGTGTTAACACATGTTATAGTCATTTAACATGTGTTGTATTTATAGCCGAAAACTTATAATAACACATGGTTCCAAATTCGTGGCTAGCGACCAACTATTTTGGCTTCTATTTGTTCATGTGTGGGTGCATGTGGATTTACAAGCATGTGGGTGCGTGACATTATACCAAAGTTGTGTATCTCCTTTCATAAAAATGAGGTTATGTGAAGGTGTTCATATACATTATCTTTTGTTCAAAAACCAGATTTTTGTTAAAAACTAGTGTCGATTCTCATACACCATTCAGCCATGGGTATACAATCCATATGTTGACCAATTGTTGAGGTGTAGAGGTAGTGTATATATAGGCGAGTGTAATGTGTAATAGTTTGAAAACAAAACTAGTTATTTGTAATTGTTACTTCTATATTATCAACTTCTAGTGGGTTTTGGCCTATAATGAAGGTTTGTGGGTTCATGAGCCGAGTTCTTAGGCATAGGCCGATTGATATTTCATAGACACGAGTCATGGTTCGGGTGAAGATCTAAGTAAAAGATTGAAAGAAAGGAAAAATGTGACACCCGTCGAAATCACAGGTCATATCCGTACACTAGTTACATGTATACAGTGTGCATAGAAGCATTACATGTTATCATTTGCATCATAGTTGGATTATACAGGGTTCCAACGAGTCAATACCCAGGCATACAGTCTAAAGTAGATACATTAGTTAGTCCAAGGCCTTAACTAGTCAAATAGTTCACACTAGACCACAGGAAACCCATGCAAAACCCTAGCGGTGAGACATCCATGCAATTGAACATTCGATTTCAAATTGTTGCCCCGACAAGAACAAAAACAAACAATGTTTATTAACAAAGGGGTTACCAACGTGTATTCTAGGGAAACAACTAAAAAACACGAACAATGTATCGACATGTAACCCCGAAATTTGATCCATATAGACTTGTATGAGTATGTGAATCAAACAAATACACTATCACATATACATACACACATACGACCATATCTACACATATGCATGTACATATCAAAACACAATCCCACCAAATCCAAAACCTTTACCAAAATGGGATCATAGACCACCTTAGCCAACCAACCTTACACAAGTTGACTTGCCAAGAATACCTTGTTCCTTCCCCATATGTGTTTCGGCTCACACATTCCCAAGGCAAGGGAAGTGTGCAATGTTTTGGACATTATCTAAACCATATAGGACACACTCACACCTTTATATATATATATATATATATATATATATATATATATATATATATATATATATATATACGGCCACATATACACTAAATCATAGGGTGAGGAAGTGACAAATACCACTCACACACACACATATACGATCGGATATATATATACACACACATACCCTCTCATTTCCTAGTCACAATACTTATCTAGAAGCACTTAAACCTATGTTAGACACCAACATAGAACAAACTTTTCCCATAAACAATTCCCATAACATTTGACCCTCCATAATTATCCATATTCATCCAAAATTTCGGCTAGAACATTCCCAAGACAAACTACATATATTACAAGGTCAACTTCTTACACTAGAATAGCAAATCGTAAAACACATGAGCATGATTCCCTTGCCACAAAAAATGCCCCTTCCCCATAAGTATAGTGGCTGTAACCCACCCCTACACAACCAAACAAGACTCCATGGTCAACTCATTACTCTAGCAAGCCCTCTCATCTTTGCACTCCATGAAAGCAAGCCATTGACCTTCTAAATTTGTTCATCAATGAGCTCTTGGCCACCTCCCACCTTCGACTATATATAGGGATCCTTAGAAGTCATTGTGATCACACCACAACACCATAACTTGCACTAACATTCGAAAACCACTTCTTTCCCTCTTGTAACCATTCGGCCGAAGGCAAGCACACCCAAGAGGCTCAGGTTGATCGATTAACACCACCACTTAGGAGTTCCAAGTCTTTAACTAGCACCTAGGAGCTTTATTGTGAGGAGTTAGCTTATTATTCTCTTATATTCTCAGCTATACACTCAAGGTATAACATCCGAACCCTTTTCTCTCTCTATGCAACATTCGGCTACATGTAGTGCTCACCCGAGACATACACACACTCACACACTCCATTAACAATGAGTTTTTTCAAGATTAACTAACTTAAATACTTAAGTTTTATATTAAAGGATCAATGTTTTCACTTAGAAATACACACACATGTATACGAATACAACCATAATAGAACCCACATATGGACATTTACGTACCCCCACACATACATATGAATGTATGCGTGAGAGTATGGTGTCGAGACCGGCCCGAGGAAAGCCAAACTTGTTTAGTTTTGTAACTTATACTAAAGTCTACCTTATAAACATGTGTTAGAAACACTAAAAAATACGTGTTAACTAGCTTAACACAAGAGTTTTCCCAAGAATCTATGATGAACACTAGTATGTGTGTACACTTAAGGACAAAATACCTAAAAATGTCATTTTTATACAAAACTGTCGAAAGATATGTCCATATGCCACACTAGACTTACATAACTGAGAAATAAGTGACACTTGGTAACATTTAGTAAGTCAAGGCATTTGTCTTACCCAAAAATAGACTAAACATGGTCACTTTAGCAACAAAACGAACATTTTCTGGCACATATAGTGTGTGACACACGTGGATAGTGGTACAGAAGCCCCTTGTCCATAGGTGTTACAGTCGGGTGAACAGTTGCATGGAAATTAGGGCCAAACATAGACTTAAGTGGCTTCTAAATTTAATTTAGGGCTTCCCAGACCAGACACACCGCATCAGGTTCAGTTCAGTACTAATATCCAGATACCAAGTGAGTATTTCACGGCCCCTTTTTACAGTTTTTACATTTTTTCGGGGGAAAAACATGCGTACAGTTTTCAATTACAATCATGACTATTATGTGAACATGAGACATCAAGGTTCAGGATCCATTAAGTCCTAGTGTCATACATCATACCATAACCATTAGCTATGGACTTAGCCATGAAACACCGGGATAGATCTATTGGGTTGACACCCCCACTCTTGGTTAGTCGCTCTGACCGGATGACAGATATCAAAAGAGTGCTTGTATTTCACATTATTCATTGTCTTTAGTGTACAATGGGCGAGGCACAACATGTCAAGGTTTGGTTATGGGCTCATGTCAGATCACATATTGATTATTGCCCTAGCTAGGCAATGATTTAGTCGGTTTTGGATTACATGTCCACCATCTAGAAAACCCGTGAACTCACCAACTTTATGTTGACCTATATATTTTACATGCATGTTTTCCAGGAAAGTAGCATGGATAATGGAACTTGCATGGGTCGCGTCCGAGCATTTGTGGGATACCTTCATTTGGAACGTTGTGTTGTCATAATAATTTTAGACATTTACATACAATGGTGTTAGTTTTAAACAATTAACGTTATGTTGGACGAATTTGGTTGTTTAATGAAAGTTCCTGTTTTATTTTAATTCAATGCTCATGTGACCTTTGTGCTTGGAAATCTTTCAAAGTCGCATCTCGCATTTCCGCCTTGGCGGGGTGTGACAGATTGGTATCAGAGCACAAGGTTATAGCGAACTAAGATTCTTTGAGTCAAACTATAATCTAAACAAAAATTGATTTCGAAATGTTTTCCAAAGAATGGATCACAACGCTTATCCCTATGCGCTACGCAAGTTCCATGCAAGTTATGTACCTCACACGTTAGTAGCTATAGTAAGTACACCACATGATTACTGACACGCACGTGTGTTCATTGATTTCCAGGATCATGGCACACCAAGACGACCCTAACATTCTCTCGGATTCTGAGGAGGAGATTATACCAGATAGCCCTCCAGCTGACGACCTTCAGCAGGGTTATGAGCCTGATTCTAGCGACTCCGACACCGAGGACGATCACATGCAGGTTGATCACGCCATTTCCGACGATGAGGAGGACATGCCTGCCGGTGAGGCACAGGAGCAGGATGCACCCCCACCGCAGCCAGATCCCGGGTGCCGTCCTTTCGACCCTAGCGCCTGTGTCCGAGTGGGACTCGTATGATGTACACCCCTCGGAAGCGAGTGCTCCCTCAACCGGCTCCTATCGCTCTAGCTGAAGCTCTTGCCCAGGTTGACCTTGAGCCTCCAGCACCAGCCGATCCCCAACCTCCAGCTCCAGAGGACCCAGAGCCACCTAGAAGGAAACTTCTCTGGAGATCTCAGGCTCGTAAGAGGACTTATCTGCCGACTATGGATGGATTCTTGGCCTACTCTGATGAGGATACCAACGACCAGGCTCCATCTACCTTTGAGACTGGTGGTCCATCCCAGCCTCCCTCTGACACTCCGTTACCCACCAGCTTTAAGCTAGCTCCTGTGCACCACACCCTCTACTCAGTGCGGGACGTGGTTGGGCGTCACAACACCGAGATTGGGGTGCTGCGGGGAAGACTTTGGGAGATTGAGGATGATCTATATCTGACGGGTCATACCCGAGATCCAATCCTCTATCGACAGGTAGAGTTAGGTACCCGTGTTTACGAGGTGGATCAGGGACGCGCTGCAGCCGAGGATCATGTTGCCGAGTTAGAGGCGAGAGTGGACGACCTTGAGGCCAGGATGACAGCTGCCGTTGCAGCTTTGTCTGCTGCTTTCCCACCCCCGTCCCATAGGATGTTTTGTGTTGTATTTTGATTTGGTAGTTAAACTTGTTAGTTGGTACACTGGTATTATTATTTTGTATGACATGAAACTAATTTAGTATGTTTATCTATTATTTAGAGATTCAGTATCTTGGTTTCCTATCCTATTGTTATGTTTGTGTTGTGTTCTTGTGCTCTTGTTTGTCGTATGTGTTGATTGGATAGTTGTTTGCTTGGTGCATATGTTGACAATATTATACAGTAATATGTATCTCATTCTTTTAATCATGTGTATTAGAAGAACATGCCTCCCAAAAGAACTACTCGATCGACTTCTGAGGAAGAAGCTTTTCCGACCACCTCAGCGGACCTAGCCTGGGTAATTGCAGAGGCTATTGCACAACATCAAGCGAACCGCGCCGATTCTAATGGCGGTACGAGCGCTGCAGGCCGACGCAGAACCTAGGAACCTGAGAATGGTAAAGCTTTTGCCTATTCCTTCCGAGTCTTGATCGTTTCCTTATGCCAATCCTTTCGTTGACGACCCAATATTTCTGACGCTGCAGAAGTAGAGAATCCCATACGTGGGTGTTCCTACAAGACTTTCATGGCATGCAAGCCCTAGAACTTTCGTGGGTCAGAAAAAGCGATTGGTATTGTCCGATGGATTGAGAAAACGGAATCATGGCTCGATATCAGTGGTTGCTCGGAAGACCAGAAGACCAAGTACGTCACTTATACCTTCCAGGACGAGGCGCTGACATGGTGGAACCTACAAGTGTAGACCTTGGGTCATGAAGCTTCCTACAATCTTTCTTGGACTGAGTTGAAGTCGATGCTGATGGACAAGTATTGCCCGCGGAGTGAGTTGTAGAAGTTGGAGACCGAGTTCTGGAATTTGTCCATGAACGGGGCGGATATCACTACCTATACCACCTGATTTCATGAGCTTTCTCGTCTAGTTCCACACATGGTGACCCCGAGTATAAGCGGGTAGAGAGGTACGTTTAGGGACTTTCTCCTAAGATCCGTAGTATGGTTACCACTGCTGCTCTAGCTTCCATCCAGCATGTTGTCACCCTTGCTCACAGCCTTACCGACGATGCGGTACGCATGGGTTCCTTGACCCAAAAGGAATCGGACAAGGGTCAAGGTTCTAGAAACAAGCGTAAGTGGTCCAACTTCAAGAAGGGGAAAGGTGCAGAGGGTAATCCCAGCAAGAGACCCGAAACCGTCAAAGCTTTTGTTGCCGCCGCTGCTGACACTCGCAAGCCATACAACGGGCCCCACCACTCTGCAATAAGTGCAAAGATCATCATGTGGGGACGTGCGACAGTATCAAATGCGAAAAATGCAAGCGGATGGGACATCCCAAAGTGCAGTGTCGGGCCAAAACAGTTGTGGACTCTGACGGTAAGCCGGGATGTTTTGAGTGTGGAGCTACCGACCATTTCAAGAAGGACTGCCCCAAGCTGAAAGGTCAAGCTTGTGGCAGGGCTTTTGTCATGGGTACTGATGACACATGCGAGGATCCTAGCGTAGTCACGGGTACGTTCCTCGTAAACAACCATACTGCTTCCGTACTAATTGATACTGATGTTGATCTAAGTTTTGTGTCAACTGACTTTAAATGTACCCTTGGATTAGAGTCACATAAGTTGCATGAACATTTCTCTATAGAATTGGCCAATGGTATGACAATTAGGTCTGAAGAAGTAGTTAGGAATTGCGCGTTGAAGTTGGGAGATCATGAGTTTAGTATCAATCTTCTGCCAATTGAGTTGGGAAGTTTCAACATTGTGGTTGGCATGGACTGGTTGTCTAAGAACCGCGCAGAGGTCATCAATTTCGCGAATGTGGCTCGAGTTCCGTTGCCTAGTGGAAAGGTTTTGTCCATATAGGGGGAGCGCAGGAAGACCCCGTTGCATTTGGTGTCTTGCATGGAGGCCCAGAAGTGCTTGCGGAAAGGTCACTTTGCATTCTTAGCGCTTGTGAGCGAGACGAAGCCATAGGGGAAAAGAATCGAAGACATCCCTGTCGTGAGAGATTTTCCAGAAGTTTTTCCCGAAGATCTGCCAGGATTGCCACCCCCGAGGCAAGTAGAGTTTCGCATTGACCTCATTCCGGAGCTGCTCCCGTAGCCCGTTCACCTTACCGTTTGGCTCCATCTGAGATGCAAGAGCTGTCAGACCAACTACAAGAGTTGCTCTACAAAGGATTCATTTGACCAAGCTCGTCATCCTGGGGAGCTCCAGTTCTCTTTGTCAAAAAGAAAGATGGATCGTTTCGCATGTGCATCGACTATAGAGAGTTGAACAAGCTTACGGTGAAGAACCGCTACCCTCTTCCCAGAATAGATGATCTGTTCGATCAGTTGCAAGGCTCTAGTTTCTACTCGAAGATTGATCTGAGATCAGGCTATCACCAGTTACGCATTCACGAAGAGGACATACCTAAGACTGAATTAAGGACGCGGTATGGCCATTTTGAGTTTCTGGTTATGCCATTCAGGCTGACAAACACACCAGCAGTGTTCATGGATCTGATGAACAGGGTGTGCAAGCCTTACCTCGACAAATTCGTGATCGTATTCATTGACGATATTCTGACGTACTCAAGGACTCGAGAAGAGCATGAACAGCATTTGAGAGTGATTCTGAATCTACTCAAGGAGGAGAAACTGTATGCCAAGTTGTCCAAATGCGAATTCTGGAATCATGAGGTTCATTTCCTTAGTCACGTGGTGAACGAGAAGGGTATACATGTTGATCCAGCCAAGGTAGAGTAAATCAAAGACCGGCCTAGACCCAGTACCCCAACAGAAGTTCGAAAATTTTCTACGGTTAGCTGGCTACTATCGGCGATTCATCGAGAATTTTTCAAGGATAGCCTAGTCCCTAACAGTCTTCACCCCGAAAGACAAGAAATTCGAATGGGGAGATCCGCAAGAATCAGCTTTACAGCTTTTGAAGCTCAAGCTATGCAGCGCACGGATTCTCTCACTGCCAGAGGAAACGAAAGATTTTGTGGTCTATTGTGATGCATCTCACCAAGGTCTCGGTTGTGTCTTGATGTAGAGAGACAAGGTCATAGCCTATGCCTCTCGTCAACTTAAAGTGCACGAACGAAACTACACAACCCATGATCTAGAGTTGGGTGCAGTAGTGTTCGCACTCAAGATTTGGAGACACTACCTCTATGGGACTAAGTGTACCGTCTTTACTGACCATAAGAGCTTTACAGCATATCTTCGACCAAAAAGATCTGAACATGCGTAAGAGATGATGGGTTGAGCTACTCAATGATTATGACTGTGAGATTAAGTACCATCCAGGGAAGGCAAATGTTCTAGCAGACGCATTAAGACGAAAGGAACATGTCAAAACGTTACGTGTTCGTGCATTAAGCATGACCATTCATACCAATATCACTGCTCGTATTCACCAAGCTCACCAAGAGGCTCTTAAGGATACTAATATTGGGCAAGAAGCTCTATACAGTTATGTTAGTCAGTTAGAGACAATGTTTGATGGGACAAAATATTTCTCGAATAGAATATTGGTTCCATTGTATGGAGGATTGCATAATTTGGTCCTAGATGAAGCACACAAATCCAAGTACTCGATACACCCTGGTGCAGATAAGATGTATAAGGACCTCAAGCAGTTCTATTGGTGGCCTAACATAAAGGGTTGTATTGCTGCCTATGTCAGACGTTGCCTAACGTGTTCAAAGGTCAAGACAGAGTATCAGAAGCCGTCAGGTATGCTTCACCAACCAGAGATTCATGTTTGGAAATGGGAGCAAATCTCTATGAATAGGGGTGTACAAAAAGCCCGCGGCTCGAGGCGCGCTCGAAACTCGCTCGAAAAAAGCTCGAAAAAAGCTAGCTCGAAAAGGCTCGTTTTGTAATCGAGCCGAGCTCGAGCAAGGAGTGTTCGGCTTGTGGCTCGGCTCGATGGCTCGACATATGGCCCAACTCAGGCTTGTGTATGTGTAATTAATATATAGATTAAAATAATATATTTTGGCTCCAAACCCAATTCTAAAATTCAAATTTTGAAAACCCCACTCATACTACCTATCTACCTCACCTCTTCATAATCCAATAAACCCTAACTTAGAAAAATAAAAAAAAAATATACATAAAAATGTGTAATTTTATTTCATTTTTTTGTTTTTTATTTTATAAATATTTGTGAAAAAATTTAAAAAAAATAAAAGAAATTAAAAAAAACGAGCTGGCTCGAGCCAGCTCGAGCTCGGCTCGAACATTTACGAGACGAGCTCGAGCTCGACTTTTCAGCTCGACCAGAAAAACGAGCCGAGCCCGAGCTGGCTCGTTTAATTTCGAGCTCGAGCTCAGCCTGGCTCGGCTCGTGTATAGCCCTATCTATGAACTTCATCACTAAGTTGCCAAGGACGTCTCGTGGTCATGATACGATTTGGGTAATTGTCGATCGTTTAACAAAGTCTGCGCATTTGTTGCCGATCAAAGAAACGGACAAAACAGAGAAATTATCCAGATTATAAATCAATGAGATTGTATCAAGGCATGGCGTGCCTACTTCCATAATCACTGATCGAGATAGTCGCTTCACTTCGAGGTTTTGGCAGTCGTTGCAGGAAGCTCTTGGTTCCCGGTTAGACTTGAGCACTGCTTACCATCCTCAGACAGATGGACAAAGCGAGAGGACCATCAAGACGCTGGAAGACATGCTCCGTGCATGTGTAATTGATTTTGGGGAAAATTGGGATACACATTTTCCGTTGATCGAATTTTCCTACAATAACAGTTACCATACTAGCATCAAAGCTGCCCCTTTCGAAGTGTTGTACGGGCGTAAGTGTCGATTGCCCGTGTGTTGGGCCGAAGTAGGGGACAAGCATTTGACAGGTCCTCAACTCATCCAGGAGACAACTGACAAGATCTTCCAGATAAGGGAGAGATTTAAAGTTGCCAGAGACAGCCAGAAGAGTTATGTGGATCAGAGGCGTAAACCTTAGAGTTTCAAGTGGGTGACAGAGTATGTTCAAAGTATCTCCATGGAATGGAGTTCCTAGGTTTGCCAAATGTGGGAAGCTCAATCCCAGATACATAGTTCCATTTAACATTCTTGCACGAATTGGACCGGTTGCTTACAAACTCAAGCTACCCCAAGAACTCAGTGCTGCTCATGACACGTTTCATGTTACGAACCTCAAGAAGTGTCTTGACGATGAGTCATTGGTTATACATCCAAAGGAAATCCACATCGACAAACAGCTCCATTTCATAGAAGAGCCACTCGATATAATAGATTGGAAAGTTCAGAAACGTCACCGCAGTCAGGTCAAGTTGGTCAAGGTACATTGGAATTCCAAGCGTGGACCCGAATTCACATGGGAGCATGAGGATTGGATGAAACGCAAGTACCCACATCTTTTCCAGAAGATCACTAGTTCAGAAGACCCACACCGAAAATTTCGCGGATGAAATTCCTCTAACATGGGGAGAATGTGACACCCGTCGAAATCACAGGTCATCTTCGTACACTAGTTACATGTATACAGTGTGCATAGCATTACATGTTATCATTTGCATAATAGTTGGACTATACAGGGTTCCAACAAGTCAATACCCAGGCATACAATCTAACAGTAGACACATTAGTTAGTCCTAGTCCTTAACTAGTCAAATAGTTCACACTAGACCAAAGGAAACCCATGCAAAACCCTAGCGGTGAGACATCCATGCAATTGAACATACGATTTCAAATTGTTGCCCCGACAAGAATAAAAACAAACAATGTTTATTAACAAAGGGGTTACCAACATGTATTCTAGGGAAACTAGTAAAAACACGAACAATGTGTCCACATGTAACCTAAAAATTTGATACATATAGACTTGTATGAGTATGCGAATCAAACAAATACACTATCACATATACATACATACATACATACATACATACATACATACATACATACATACATACATACATACAACCATATCTACACATATGCATGTACATATTAAAAGACAATCCCACCAAATCCAAGACATTTACCAAAATGGGATCATAGACCACCTAGTCAACCAACCTTACACAAGTTGACTTGCCAAGAATACCTTGTTCCTTCCCCATGTGTGTTTCGGCTCACACATTCCCAAGGCAAGGGAAGTGTGCAATGTTTTGGATATTATCTAAACCATATAGACATACTCACACCTTTATATATACATATATATTTATACGGCCACATATACACACAATCATAGGGTGAGGAAGTGACAAATACCACTCACACACACATATACGATCGGATATATATACACACACATACCCTCTCATTTCCTAGTCACAATACTTATCTAGAAGCACTTGAACCTATGTTAAACACCAACATAGAACAAAATTTTCCCACAAACAATTCCCATAACATTTGACCCTCCATAATTATCCATATTCATCCAAAATTTCGGCTAGAACATTCCCAAGACAAACTACACATATTACAAGGTCAACTTCGTCAACTTCTTACACTAGAATAGAAAAACATAAAACACATAAGCATGATTCCCTCGTCAACCTTGCCACAAAAAAAATGCCCCTTCCCCATGAGTATAGTGGTTGTAACCCACCCCTACACAACAAAATAAGACTGCATGGTCAACTCATTACTCTAGCAAGCCCTCTCATCTTAGCACTCCATGAAAGCAAGCCATTGACCTTCTAAATTTGTTCACCAATGAGCTCTTGGCCACCTCCCACCTTCGGCTATATATATTGTGATCATACCACAACACCATAACTTGCACTAAAATTTGAAAACCACCTCTTTCCCTATTGTAACCATTCGGCCGAAGGCAAGCACACCCAAGAGGCTAGGGTTGATCGATTAACACCACCACTTAGGAAATCCAAGTCTTTAACTAGCACCTATGAGCTTTATTGTGAGGAGTTAGCTTATTATTCTCTTATATTCTCGGCTATACACTCAAGGTATAACATCCGAACCCTTTTCTCTATCTATGCACCATTCGGCTACATGTAGTGCTCACCCGAGACATAAACACACTCGCACACTCCATTAACAATGAGTTTTTCAAGATTAACTAACTTAAATACTTAAGTTTTATGTTAAAGGATCAATGTTTTCACTTAGAAATACACCCACACATGTATACGAATACAACCATGATAGAACCCACATATGGACATTTTATGTACCCCTACGCATACACATGACTGTATGCGTGAGAGTATGGGATCGAGACCGGCCCAAGCAAAGCCAAACTTGTTTAGTTTTGTAACTTATACTAAAGTCTACCTTATAAACATGTGTTAGAGACACTAAAAACATGTGTTAACAAGCTTAACACAAGAGTTTTCCCAAGAATCTATGATGAACACTAATCTGTGTGTACACTTAAGGACAAAATACCTAAAAATGTCATTTTTATACAAAACTGTCGAAAGATATGTCCATATCCCACCCTAGACTTACATAACTGAGACATAAGTGACACTAGGTAACATTTAGTAAGTCAAGGCATTTGTCTTAACCAAAAATAGACTAAACATAGTCACTTTAGCTACAAAACGAACATTTTCTGACACATACAGTGTGTGACACACGTAGATAGTGGTACAGAAGCCCCTAGTCCGTAGGTGTTACAGTCGGGTGAACAGTTGCATGGAAATTAGGGCAAAACATAGACTTAAGAGGCTTCTAACTTGAATTTAGAGCTTCCTAGACCAGATACACCGCATCAGGTTCAGTTCAGTACTAGCATCTAGATACCAAGTGAGTATTTCACATCCTCTTTTTACAATTTTTACATTTTTCAGGGGGAAAAACATGTGTACAGTTTTCAATTACAATCATGACTATTATATGAACATGAGACATCAAGGTTCAGGATCCATTAAGTCCTCTTGTCATACATCATACCATACTCATTAGCTATGGACTTAGCCATGAAACATTGGGATAGATCTATTGGGTTGACATCCCCACCCTTGGTTAGTCACTCTGACCGGATGACAGATATCAAAAGAGTGCTTGTATTTCACATTATTCATTGTCTTTAGTGTACAATGGGCGAGGCACAACATGTCAAGGTTTAGTTATGGGCTCATGTCAGATCACATATTGATTATGGCCCTAGCTAGGCAATGATTTAGTCGGTTTTGGATTACATGTCCACCATCTAGAAAAACCCGTGAACTAACCAACTTTGTGTTGACCTATATTTTTTACATGAATGTTTTTTAGGAAATTAACATGGATAATGGAACTTGCAGGGGTCGCGTGCGAGCATTTATTGGATACCTTATTTTGGACCGTTGTGTTGTCATAATAATTTTATACATTTTTATACAATGGTTTTAGTTTTAAACAATTAACGTTATGTTGGAAGAATTTGGTTGTTTAATGAAAGTTCCCGTCTTATTTTAATTCAATGCTCATGTGACCTTTATGCTTGGAAATCTTTCGAAGTCGCACCTCGCATTTCTGCCTTGGCGGGGTGTGACAAAAAAGGAAATCGATTATCATACCAAGTGTAGGTGCCGATTTCTTGGTTCCTATCTGAGTCCTCTCATGGCTTGAATCTTCTTGCTAGTGGTCGATTTTGTGATGGTTTAAGAGCATGAAAAATGTGGTTTGGGATCGTTGTAGGTGTGCCGGCTGTATGGAGTGCCAAGGGTCGGTTATAGTATGGTTGTGGTGTGGAGTTTTGGTGTTCAATGGGTCCTTATATCGGTGCATTATTGGTTTGTCAAGTCTTCATGGGATTGGAGCTTGGATGGTACAAATACTATTCTAGTGAAATGGTTTGACAATGTGAGTTGTCACTTAATTGTTGTCTTCTTCGATTATCATCCTCCTAGGCCGATTAGGAGAGGATTTCACATAAAAATGGGAGGTGATCTTGTATGGGAGTAATAATCAAGGGAGTACAATTCCATTTGGAGGTAAGATAGTGACATTGCAAGCTTCTTGGTTCTCGGCTCAAACAAACAAAAGCAAAAGAGGAATGGTGATGTGTGGAGATATGTTTGTCAAGGTTTGGAAGGTCACTAGTTAGTGTAAGAAGTTGAATAACATAATGATAATGATGGTTCCATGATGTTCATCTTTGGCCAATGGGTGGTTTTTCAAAACAAGGTGGATATGGTTTTCTAGGATGATGTTATGGAGTGTTGTTTTTACCAAATCTGTGTAAGCATTCGACATATTAGATGATAATGACACATGCCTTGGTGTTTGTTTCGGCCAAAATCAAGTAAATAAAGGATCCATCATCCTTTTGCGCTAGAATCAAGTGAAGGAGGTGTTGTGTCATCATCTTAGGCTTCCAAAAAGGTGTAAGGAAAGTTGTCACTATGTGGTTTTGTCTCTAGTACCGTGTGATGTGTTGGTGTATATGATATATATCTTATAATATGTGACTGTATGTGTGTGTGATATATCTCGACCAAAAGATGAAGAAAGAAAAGGGATGAAAGTGACTTATTGTGGTAGTTTGGCTCACAATCATTGGAAAATGGTAGTTAAGGTAGTTGTTGTGACACAAGACAAACTCAGGTTAATACTTTTACAAACATATAAGTCTACCTTAGCGAAAACATTTACTTAACATACTTGACTGGGTCAGTTAAGTCAGTTCGATGATTAGGGGAATCATCGGGAGTTGATTTACGCTTATGTATTGTCCAGGGTTCAATGATTCGGAGGATCATTGGGGGTAAAATACGCACACACGAGTCTTGAGTCCCGTTGTTGGTGAAATTACATAGTTGGATTAAGTATCAAGTGTTGAATGTTCTATAGATGATGTACAACTCGTGAATACGTGTTCATATAATTAGATATGATTAACGTATGTTAGAAATGCATATTCATGTGTTAGGATGTGTCCACATGTGTTAAAATGGCAAAATTGTGAATTAAAGGATCAAATATGAAGATCTAGGTTTTGGTTCGACCTTAAGGGGGGTCGAACCAAATTTGTGGAGGTCGAATGAAATCATAAAAGTTTGAATAGGCCATGTGTAGGAGCGAACCAATAATGGGTATAAATACAACCCTTTGTCACATTTTCTTCATTTCACAACCCTAGCTCGCCTCCAAGTGCTCTCTCTTAACCCCAAACCTGTAGAAAGGAGTTTTGGTTCTCGTTTTCCAAATCCTAAAGCTAAAACATGTTCTATAACCATAACAAGTGAAGATTCAAGGTGTGTTCATCATCTAAACCTTCGTAATCAAGTTTCATTTGTTTTTATCAAACCCTAAGTGTCAAGATCTGATTCAAATGAGTTTTCATGGATAAAAACCTTTCTAACATCTTTCTAAACTAAATCTAGTGATGAATAATGAGTTTTCTTTCAAAAACCCCAATGTTAATGGTGTTAAAAGATTTGTTATTGTGTTATATGATATGAAATTATGAATAGATGATATATTAATGATTTAGGACTGTTTTGGATAGTGATTTATGGATGTTATGAGGTTTAATTGATGTTTAATGGATATCACCCATTTTGGGGATTTTATGATAAATCTAGGGTTTGTTCTTGTTGATTTTGATAATGATATGATTGGGGATTCACTTGTACATGTTAATCTATGCTTAATAATCTGAACATAACGATAATCTGATAGTTTCCATTTTAGGTAAAGTTTTCATGCAATTGATGTGATATTTCCATAATTTGCTATTTTGGGTAAATTGTGATTACTATGTGAAATGGATGGATTTATGGGTATAAATGGTAGGGTTTCATGGGGATAGATTAGATAAAACTGCTGTGATTTGTGACTTTTCATGATGTTTTCGGACTGTTTTGATGCGATTTTGTCCATTTAATGAGTTTCTGCAGCAGTTGGGTCGAACCAGTTTTTGGTTCGACCTTGCGAAGGGTCGAACCAACTAAATAAAACTCATTCGACCCTTAGAAAGGTTCAAACCAAAATTCTGATTCCCATTCGACCTTGCTGATTGGCACGAACCAAATTTACAAACTTTCATTCGACCTTTCGACTAAAGAAATGGAAATTTGATGCAAAGAAAGTGTCTTATGTGTAATTCTTGTAAGTAAACTATATGTACTTGATCAACTAGTGTAACGGGCCACCAACAGGATGTTGGGTCTGTCTGGTGTCGGGTCAACGTTCAAACACATTTTCAAACATATGTAGTCATGATCTGGACAATCGGGGACTAGTTAACCTACGGGTTATTAGTCAAAACACTTATACAAACTTTATGATAGGTCGCCGTAGTTGGGACTATCTGTTCGCGTCGGTTATTCTATTTTTAGAAGACGCAACCTAAGGTGAGTGTCACAGTCCCACATTTTACAGTTTTCTTATTTGAGGGAGAAACATGCGGTACGAACTTACGAACTTTTAGACCAACATATTACATTATATCACATGGGTACTAAGTGACATTACATCATAAAAGTCCTCCTAACTTTTAGTGAACCATTAATATGTGGATACATAGCGAGGAAAGTGTGAATAGATCTATTGGGCCCGGCTAGCCCCACTCGGGTCGACAGGAGGTCGGATAGGTGCATATTTGTCCTATGTAACTTACGACACCGGGTGATGTCCGGTGGCGGGTACTGAGGCATTCTGACGTTCAGCAGTGGTTCACGACACTTTAGTATCATGTACGATGTCTAGCTAGCATTAGGTATAGATGTAAGGGGGTGTTGGGTCTGGTTTTACAAACGTTACTTACTTTTGCAAACTTAAGATTCAGTGACTCACCGACACTTTATGTGTTGATTAACATTGCATGTTTTCTCAGGTCGCTAAGGTAGTAGCGAGATTAGGCGAACTGGAGTCGCACTGAGTCTCATTATGTCATGCATGGTTGAACTTTACATTATGTTTTCAAACTACTTACTTTGGGTTATGCTTTGTAAACTTGATTCGCTTCCGCTATGGTCTTTTGGGATTATGTAAACTTTTAATACTCCCAACTATCGCCTGTTGGCGGATATCACTCCGAACATTCACTTTGGCCAATAGCACTCCCAACTTTCAACTTATTTTCTTCCATCACCCCCAAACTAATGGAGGTCTAATCTGGTTAGTCTTCGTGGCAAAAATATAAAAACCAGAACTTCAATGTGGCCAAAATGTCAAAACTTAAAGGGCATTTTAAAACTTATTATTATTATTATTATTATTATTATTAACCCTCTTCCACCACCAGCCAAACAACTCCACTACCAAACAACTCCACCACTAGCCACTCCCACCACCACCCACCCTTCCTCCGACAACAACTCCACCAACAGCCACCAGTCTAAAATTGTCATCTAACAACAACCACACCCTCTAAAACCCCCAACCCAAATCTTGTCAACCCAATCGCCGTCAACCCTCTAAAACCCCCAACCCAAATCTTGTCAACCCTCTAAAACCCCCAACCCAAATCTTGTCAACCCAAACTGCCATCTGATAACAACTACCATCTCTAAAACCCTTCTTCCATGATCGCACACCAATAAACCCAATAATAATAATAATAATAATAATAATAATAATAATAATAATAATAATAATAATAATAACACCATGAACAAACACAGCATCAAAAACCTCACCAAATCCATAAAAACACCCCAACACAAATCCGAACACTATGCTCCACCCCATAACAATCCACCGAAAACCCATCTACACCATCCAAAAGGGTATCCGAAATAGTCAACTAATTGCTGAATCTCACATTGTTGGAGTCAGCAGACTCAACAGAACTTATGCGTAAAAATAGGTATAAACCAGATGCCGATTATGGCAGTGATAATGCCGGGGATGGGGTTGAAGATAGGGGTGAAATGGGTGGTGGTGTTTGGATGTAACAGGCGACGGTGGTGGTGGTTGATGGGTGTTGAGGTGGCGGGTGGAGATGGTGGTCATAGGGATGATGGGGTAAACGATGGTTGTTGGGGGTGACGAGGGAGACGGTGGTTGTTGGTGGTTGTGAGGAGACGATGGTTGTGGGGGATGATGGTGGTGGTCTGTCACCAGAAGAAGAAGAAGAAGAAGAAGAAAGGGGGGGGGGAAGGGTCTGTCAAAAGAAGAAGAAGATGGGTGTTTGTGATTTATAATAATAATAATAAGTTTCAAAAATACCCCTTAAGTTTTGATTTTTACATTTTGGCCACATAAAAGTTTTGGTTTTTATATTTTGGCTACGAAGACTAACCAGGTTAGACCTCCATTAGTTTGGGGGTGATGGAAGACAATAAGTTGAAAGTTGGGAGTGCTATTGGCCAAGGTGAAAGTTCAGAGTGATACCAGCAAACAGGCGATAGTTGGGAGTATTAAAATCCATTTTCCCTTTTTTCATTGCGTTATCTTCTTATAATATAGTTGTCGTTTATTGTGACCGTTGACTTGGATCCTGGTATGTCACGCGTCTCGCCGTAAAATCCCGCAAGTGAAATTTTAAGGTGTGACAGTTGTTTAGGGAAATGGTTTAATAGATGAGAAAGACCTGTTTCCATATAAGAGATTGGTTTGTGTGTCATTGTGTTTACTGGCATGCATAAGTTGTTCATGAGTTGTATGAATGTGTATATATGTATGTATGTATATACATATATATAAAAGAGATGAGGTGGATGTATATAGTTCATCAAACACATGTGTGTACATATAATATATCGTGGGGACATTTTTTTTATTTATTTTTATTATTTTACTACGTTAAATTATTTAAAAAAACTTATCAAACTTAAAAGAAATATCGAATCAAAGGTTTTATTTTTATGAAAAATGATAGGAAGAAATATAGACCTTTAATTTTGAAAACAGATGGTGCAAATTAGATGAGGGTGGGGAGTTAGATTAAATTTTTTTATTGAATTTGAAGAAAGGGTATTATAGTAATGTTGCATTTCTTTTTCTTCATGTACATGACACATGCACTTTCACTTGCCTTCTTTAAATGTTAATAACTTTTTATGCAACAATTAAAAAAAAAAAAACATTACACCTTATTAAGGAGTGTCTTTATCTTTCCAACGAATATAAGTCTCTATATAACAGTAAGAAAAACAAAAGACATTTTTAGTGGGTTTTTTCTTCTGTCTATTGCGGTATATGATATTTTTTTTTGCGGTATATGATATTTTTTTGTATTGTTCATAATTGCATTGTGGTTCTTTTTGCTTGTCGTGTTATTTCCGTGTTCAATGTATTTTTGTCTCATTCATTGTGTTTTTGGTTGCAAATTTTGTTTTTTGTCTGAATATAATTTTTTTTGTATTGTGCATTGTGTTTTTTTCATTCCATTTATTGTGATATTTTTTCTCGTCCAGTTTGTTTTTCAAGTTATCTACGTGGTCTTTTAGGGTATTTTTCCAGCTATTGTGTTTTTTCTGATTTATATAGTTGTACGATACTTATGAAAAATATTAAAATAACACTCGAGTTTTTATGGCGTAATTTTTTTTAAAAGGTAACCTATGAAATTTTAAATTTAAAATATAAAATATGTTAATTAATATGTTTATATTTATCTTTATTTACTATATACTATATGATCCCTATTTACAATTATTTTCTCCTCTTTCATTTTAAATAATACTATTAAATAATTATCACATTTTTTTATTTCCATCTCTTATTTAATAAATATAGTAAATCATAATTCTCCTTTCATTCTTATTATTTAATTTTTTGCTCAACTATTTTTCTATTTTTTTTCGTTTGTTAGTAACAATTTATTTTTTGTTAATTCAACCCCGTATACTACACTGGTCTCTAACCTAGCAATAAATAAAAAAATAGTAAAATGTTATAGTTAGTAAAGAGGACATTAAAGTTTATTATTTTAAAAGAGAATTACACAGATTGTCCTTTAGTTTTACCTGAAATTGCATCCTATGTCCTTTTTTTGATTTTTTAACTCCTTATGTCCTTTCTTTTATACACTTGTTACACCCTATGTCCTTTAGGCCAAACCAAGTTAAAAAACTCGGTTAAGTTGGTCACGTGCCCCTCACGTGAGGGGCAAATCTGTCAATTCACCCTCGTTAAAGGACTATTTGTGTAATAATAATAATAATAATATTAATAATAATAATAATAATAATAATATAATAACACATAATTCACCACTGGTTAATCCCCACTCGACGGCCACCATTCTCCTGCTGCCGTCCATCACCAAGACCACCGCCTGGAACCCCCTTCGAATAACCATCATCACATTATCAACACCACGGACCACCATGAACCACCATCCAGAGACCCTCTGTTACGAACCACCAACAACCTCCCACCATCATCTCCATCTTTATAACCACGATTCACAAATCAGACATTAATGGAAGTGGGTTGATTTGGGGTTTTACCTTGGGTTCAATCGAAGCAGAAGGTGTCACCGCCGCCGTCGCTGGAACCACCGTCACTCCTCCTCTCCTTCTTCCTCCGCTGAGCTTTTTCTCTCTTCCTCTCAGATCTGCGTCCCTCTCTCTCTACTGCACGATGGTGGTTTCGTGGCCGTAGAGGTAGGGGGTGGAGGTGATGGTGGTTTTTGTTGGTGGTTTTTCGATTGATGGGTTCCGATGGTGATGGTGGTTTCTGGATCTGGTGTGGGTGAAGGAGAAGAGGAGAGAGAAAGGAGAAGAGGAGGTGGTGGTGGTTCCTGCAGCGGCGGCGGCGGTTCACGGTAGTTGTTTCAGATGGCAGCAATGGTTCCTTTATCTCCGATTGAAAACAGGTAAAAACCCCCAAATCACCTCTATTCTCTTGATTCTGATGCCCGATGATGAGGAGGTTGTATTGGTGGTGTTTATTGTTGACAAGGAGGAGGGTTACAGGGGTTAAGGTGGGAGGCTGTGGTGGCTACGGTGGTCATAGGTGGTGGTGACGACTGTGGTGGTGGTTAATGGCTGTTCCAAGTTAGGCGCTGGTGACAAGGGTTTGGTTCGGGTTACAAGAGTTGTGGTGGTGGCTGTTAATGAGAACAAAGTAGTGTGTGTGTGTTTTGAAGGATTTTGAGTGGTGGTGGACTGGTGGCTGCACACAAATGGGAAGGAAGATGATAATGAGTGAAATGACATGTTTGCCCCTCACGTGAGGGGCACATGACTGAGTTAACGGAGTTTTTTAACAGAAGTTACCCTAAAGGACATAGGGTGTAACAAATTGATAAAACAAAGGACATAGGGAGTTAAAAATTCAAAAAAAGGACAAATGATGCAATTTCAGGTAAAACTAAAGGACAATCTGTGTAATTCTCTCTTATTTTAAAGACATATGTTGACGATTGTATGTGTTAATTGATTACATTACATTTATTCAACTCGTGTAAGACACGAGTTTATTCATCCAATACAATGTCAAGTTTTTTTAAATATATTTTTATTATTTAGCATATAAAATTACGTTTATTCCTCTTGTGTAATATACAAAAGTTTAAAGAAAATATAACAATACTTATAATAAGCAACCCACCGATATGTGCTAAACCAAAATGAGTAGTGATTTATTATCATAATCAATGTGTCTTATCATAGAGATTTTTAACACTAATTAATAAATTCAATATCTGGCGATTTCTAGGAAGCTGATAACTAAGGCTGTAAACAAACTGAATTTTCAGCGAACAATTCATGAACCGTTTAGCTGAAAATCCATTTGTGTTTATTCGTTTAATAAATGAATAAACACGAACAAAAAACTCCTTTAGTTTATTTAAAAGAACCAACATGAACAGAGGCTATGTTCGTAAACGTTTGATCACGTGTTCGTTTATGTTCGATAATTTTATAGGGTTTTTATTTTGTTTTGATATTCTTTTATTTTTATTTCTATAACCCAAATAAATAAATAGATAATTTTTTGTGTATGTTTTCGTTCATGAACACTTATTTCTATTCGTTTATGCTCTGAAACACTTGTTTGTGTTCATGAATGTATGTTTGTGTCCTTGTGCATTCAGGAACAAAAATAACAAATGAACACGAACACGAGTGTTGTCTTAACAATCAAACGATAAATCTCGTTTGTTATGTGTTCATGAGCACATATATTTGCTTTAAAAACGAACACGAACAAGACCTTGTTCATGTATGTTTGGTTCGTTTGCAGCCCTACTTATAAACTATGTTAATAATCCAAATTTAAGATCACTGTAGGATCAATATATTTTACCTTTAAACACTAAATTCAATATTATTATTTTAAGGAGTAATGGATTTCAATAATCCCAACTATCAGCTATTGGCCAATACTGGTTTAACTTACGAAATGTGTGTTATTGGTCTCACCTTTTAACAAAGTGTCAACTAAGGGACCATGACTAACATATTATCCACCTTTTTACTATCATCTATTGGTCGCCTCCGGTTCCAACTGATGTGGCATGCTTACGTGTCAAATTCCCTCTTAATTAGTATTCTATTAGTTATGGTCCGTTAGTAGACAATATATTAAAAGGTGGGAACGCTAGCACAAATTCCGTTAGTAGACAATATAGATAATTGTTTGTGTTTGTTTTCGTTCATGAACACTTATTTCTATTCGTTTATGCTCTGAACACTTGTTTGTGTTTATGAATGTATGTTTGTGTCCTTGTGCATTCAGGAACAAAAAATAACAAATGAACACGAACACGAGCGTTATCTTAACAAACGAACGATAAATCTCGTTTGTTAAGTGTTCATGAGCACATATATTTACTTTAAAACGAAAACAAACAAGACCTTGTTCATGTATGTTTTGGTTCGTTTGCAGCCCTACTTATAACTATGTTAATAATCGAAATTTAAGATCACTGTAGGATCAGTATATTTTATCTTTAAACACTAAATTCAATATTATTATTTTAAGGAGTATTGGATGTCAATAATCCCAACTATCAGCTATTGGTCACTACTGGTCCAACTTACGAAATGTGTGTTGTCGGTCTCACCTTTTAACAATGTGTCAACTAAGGGACCATGACTAACATATTATCCACCTTTTAACTATCATCTATTGGTCGCCTCCGGTTCCAACTGATGCGGCATGCTTACGTGTCAAATTCCCTCTTAATTAGTATTCTATTAGTTATGGTCTGTTAGTAGACAACATATTAAAAGGTGGGAACGCTGGCACAAATTTCATTGATTAAGACAAGTGACGACCAATAACTAATAGCTGAGATTATATAAATCCAATACTCCATATTTTAAAATCCAGTCTAGAGACACCTCAAATATTTCATCATTACATTTTAGTAACACTTTAGGCATTGCACATAGATGTGAAACGCTTATCTCTCACATTTGTGATGATTACATTCTTAGCTGTCTTAATAACGGAATTAAGAAAAATAGAGGAAGAAGAATATTATGTTTTATGTCCACAGATCATGTGAACCTTCACACTTGTTTTTGACAGTTACGGCAATATCTAATACTAGCGGTAAGTATTACAATATACAATAACAATAACGATATTGATACGAAATTGATGTCGGGCAATAATCTTATACATTTATGGTATAATAATAATGAGTAAAGTAATACAAATCATAAGAATTAAAATATATCCGGAAACGTATTATTTCGGGTAAGATAGACATAGTATAAAAGAAATAATATACAAAATCATTGTTTTTCTTAATAAACCATAACTTTTAATCTATATATATATAACAAAATTACACATTTATTTTGTACTAATTAATCGCGCCGTGCATCCGACCATAAGGACAAGTGTGAAGTGTTTTGTATATATACACAGCTTAACTAAGGTTCATTATATACGGCAAAATAACCAAACCAATTAAATAGGGAATATATCATTTATAATATTTTATTCAAACTAACAATTGCAAGATTTTCTATACTAAATACATAACCTGCATTACGAAGAATTTAAACTTTTAGTCTTTTTGTTGTGAGACACACATCTTAACCATAACCATAAGAGGAATACAATATCATTTCTAGTATGATTATTTGAAAGTAGGAAACGACCAAGGATTTTAAGTTCTAAAGGCATTTTGTGAGGAAAACATTTACACATCCATTCATCTCTCTCATCGACCATAGCCACTTCAAATAAAAAAAATAATTACATGCATAAGTTAAATTGGTTTAAGCTAACAAACTTTATTTTATAAAACACTAGCTACCGTGTTGGATAAGTGCTATACGGAAAAAAACAACCTTTCTTGTTATACAACATTTTCTTAGCACATACCTTTATTTCCTATCTCCTTAATCTCTCCTCTCTTTCAATTGCATATATAGTCTAACATGGCTGAAGGGGTAGGCCAAGAAGGTTTTTTTTGGAATACTTATCCTTGGGTTATGTCGGCCAATTCTAGTGGCGGTTCTGGTGAAGGTGGTGGCGAAGAAACATTTTCAGGTGATAAGAATTCACTAGAAAATCATAATCCGACGAAGCAACACAAGATGGGGGACACATTGGATGGTACAAGTGGCCGTGACCAACAAATGGCTGCAACAACCGTCGGTGGTGGTGCTAGCAAGAAAAATGATGATACTTTGGAGATAAAAAAAAGATATCAAAATTGAGGATGACACCGAGGTGAATCTTAGTAGTCGTAAGGAAAAAAGAAAGGCCGTAGCTTGTGACCATGAGTTACATATACTGACCGAGCGAGAAAGGAGAAAGAAAATGAGGAACATGTTCCATCAACTTCATGCCTTAATGCCTCAACTCCCTCATAAGGTACCAATTTTACTTTAATACCATGATCCATGTCTTTTTTTATTTGTTTTTTTTACTATATGTTTTCTAATGGTCACATTCAATCAAACGTAAGATTTGAAATATTTATTATATGGGTTCGATACCGTCATAAATCAGATATCGTTATTCTTGCTTACTATATCTAATATAAACCTCAACACATTTGCTATCAGTTTCAACAATTGATCTACGGAAAATGATATATAATTTCATCAATTCATGTGACATTAATGGCAAGTGTTATTTAAATCAAGAGAGGTCACAATGAAACATCTCAAACAGATATAGGTAATGGAATATTCGAGTTTCAAGACCGATTATGCAGTTATACCAAAGCGACATTTTGCTATTATGGTGTGTGGTGTTAGTGTGTGAGTGTGTGTTTATGTGCTTCTGCTTGAAATTATTTTTTAGTCCACCAGGTAGAGACACGTGTCTGTAAAAGGGGAGGTTAATGGAGCAATTTAAAAAAATAGTTTATAGTAGGAGTGACATTTGTCGTTAAGAAATAGATAATACAAAATGAATATTGTGTGTTAAAAAAATTATTTTATGTAAAGTGATGATACCTGGTGTAAGATAATTATAAAAGTTACAAATTTTCAAACATAATCAAGCATATATTTTTAATAACTTAGTTTTTAAGCAAACCCATTAATCTATTTTTTTATCTTAATTAAATATATGTAGCATGTTACTTGAATTTGATAAATCATTTTAACTACTATTAAGACCTCACATTGCGGTGGGGATGTAAACCAAGTCAAGTAACATCAAGATCACCTCAACTCATCAATCACCAACACTTAAAAAGCTTATAAAAAATGAATAAAAAAGGGAGGAATAACACTAAACAACAAGCGGACGTAAAATCGTAAAATCCCACGCACATGTTGCATCATTCGAATAACGTACAACATAAAAGAATATTTAAGTTGATCTGAAACCAGCACAAAATAGCCGTATTACGACAGGCCTGCCAAACGGGAAAAAATATACTTAAAAACGTTGAACCATACAAGCACGTTGCAGTATGTTAACACACAGAATGAAACGTTAAACGAAAAACTTGCGAAAGATGGAAAGTATACGTAACACACACGTTGCGGCATGTTAACTCGAAACATAAATGTATGGGTTAAAATGGGGAACCAAAGTTGAAAGTAACAAAATGTTGGCCAGATTCCTAAATGATAAAGAGCTTTGGGTTAAAAGTAAAAAATAAGAAGGGTTACATTACAAAAAATGGAAAGTATGGGGGCCAAAGTGGAAAGTAAAAAAAAATTTGGTGCTAGATTGTAAAAGATAAAGAGCTTTGGGTTAAAAGTAAAAAATAAAAAATAAATGGATTACATTACAAGAATAAAAAGTTTCGGGTTAAAAGTAAAAAAATGAATTTAAGAGGTTACATTATTAAAATGAAAACATTGGGGTTAAAAGTAAGGGGGTGTTTTGGGATTGCGTTTTGAAATTGATTTTTAGATTATTGCGTTTTAAAATCGCAAATAATTAGTTTTTGGTGTTTGGGGTTGAGTTTTGAAATGAATTTTTTAGCTACCGAAACGCAATAATCTAAAAGCAGCTCCACCCCTGCTTTTAGGGCTGTGCAAAGGGTCTGGAAATCGACTCGACCCGACCCGGACTCACCAGAACCGTATACCATTTTATTGTTGAAATTAGAAACACGAACCGAACCTTAAAAGGCTATGTGGTTCTGGGTCCTAAATGTTCTGATGGGTCGGGAAAAGGGTCTGACCCTCTAGAACCTTTTAATGTGATAGCCAATTTTAGATGATTACATATTCCTATTCTTTTTACCATGCTTGTAAAAGAATTCCTCATATGGTTCTAACAATAGCCCATGAGTTTTTTTTAAGTCACTTTTTGATTCTCGACTTATGTTTTCGTAACAATTTTTGTCATTCTTATCACTCGAAATATTATGTGAATCTGTTATGTATACATCATAAATACACACACACAATCAGATCGAACATACATAAATGTTAACCTCAAATTTGGATATAATATATATTGTATAATATATCACATTTATGCATATACATCAAGCCGAAAAATATTTCAAGAAAAATACATAGTTATAGTTTATAAATAATATTTTTAATATTGAATAAACACTACATGAAAATCGATTACAATAACACGTAAAAACGAATAGTGAAAAAACTAAAAAGATTATTTTTTATTTTTTAATTAAAATACAAACGGTTTTTGTGGTTCTTATATTAGAACCGTAGGTTTGGAACCGACCCGACCCGGAACCGATAATTCATATAAATGTAGAACCAGAAACCGACCCCATATATTTAAAAAGGTTCGGGTCCAAGGTTCTCGCGGGTAGGGTCGTCCAAGGTTCCTATGGGTCCCGAACCACGAAATGCTCACCCCTACCTGCTTTTTCAAAATGCATATCTGTTTTGAAAAATCAATCTCAAACACCCTTAAGAAATCAGATGGGTTTTAAAGAAAAATCATATTTTTACAAAACACTATGTGCATGAAAGATTTGCTAATCAGAGTATTTTAAATAAATCGTTAAACACCTTAAACAAGTTTTAGCATTACAACTTTTTTAGGGGAAAAAATGTAGATAGCAACATGCATATAATATGTTTCAAATAATCTTTTGGACGAAAATATACAATTTTTTTCCATTTGAATTGAATTTAATTAACTGCCACAAGATTTACAAGTTTTCTATATATCTATAACACTCAATTAATTCAAGAATGATACTTTCTAAAACAAATTTTAAAAAAAAAATAATTAGTTAATGAATGGCTCCATTAAACTTAAAATTGTTATCTAACTCTACTTGACTACTTTAAATTATTTTCTCTTTCAGGTAGACAAATCTGCAATAGTTGATGAGGCTATCGACTACATACAAACACTTCAAAAAACTCTCCAAAGGCTTGAAACAAAGAAGCTAGAAAGGCTCTATGGTGCATCAACCAAAACCACTACAAGCGACACTAGGGAGTCGTTTCTAGCCGATCAAGGTTCGTCAACCTGCACCATTGGGAAAGTCTCACCATCTAGCTCAACCTCATTATCCTTCCCATTAAATTCACCAAAAATTTTCCAAACATGGGTGTCTTCAAATGTCACGTTAAATGTGTGTGGCCTAGATGCACATATTAGCATTTGTGCACCCCGTAAGCTGGGCTACTTACTGCGTTTGCTTCGTGTTTAGAGAAGCACAAGCTTGAGATTTGTTTCTGCTGATATAACTTCTGATGAATCAAAGAGCTTATTTATGATTCATGTCAAAGTAAGTAATGCTTCACCTCTCTCTCTCCTTTTTTATCGTTAGAGTTTTCCAAATTAGCCTTAAATGCTTGATTTAATAATTGATAGCTAGTTTATTTTAGGAAAGATCTCCTCTTTCATTTTTTTTTTGTTTTTTTTTTTTTTTGAAAGATCAACTTTAT
>JAUTDX010001803.1:0-70376 GCA_030844895.1 Ambrosia x helenae | reverse complement strand
ATAAAAAAAGCGAACAAGAAAATAAAGGAAAAATATATTAAAATGATACTATTTTTCATCTAGTTAGTACCAAAAGTTTTAAAATATTGATGTATTAGTGCATAGAAGTAGTTTTCCTTAGATAAAAGTAGAAATGTGGCTGGAATCTGGCCATAATTTAACGAATTTAACTAGAAATCTCTGGAATTTGGGAATCTAGTTGAAAATATGCGCCTAAACCATCACCTAGAGAATTAAAGTGCAATTTCCTCGACTCAAAGCGCAAATGCATCGCCTTACCAAAAAAACGGGCCTAGGCGCAACAGGCGATGACATTTTAACAACTATGGGTTTACACACTCCTCTATAGCTTTATATGCCGCGTATAAAGGGTTGCACAAACTCCAACGTGTCCTTAATGCCCATTAGTCAGAGTCATGTCAGGATTTATACGTCGCATATAGGTCTATATGTGGCGTATAGACCTAAAATGACGTATACGAGGCCACAACAATCTCATTATCAAACTCCTATACGCCGTGTCTGACCTATACACGGTATTAGGGGGCAGAAGTTGTGTAACTATGAGATGAGGGTGTATTGCCAATAGATGGAGCTATATATATAAACAACGTACGTCTTGTTTAGTATCTCACACTCTTCCCACCATCTATATCAATCCATGACTATTTTTAGCACCCACTCAACTAAAATGCGCCATTTTCCCGACGACTACCGCGGTCACCGGCGCAACGAACCATCACAGTCACCCTCTTTCTCTTCCTCTTCATTCGACATTCGACCGCATGGCGGCCAGAAAAACAATCCTCAGAGCTTGAATTCGGTGGCAATAAGAAGTACGAAGCTCATCGGAGTTTGTAAAATGAAATACCACATGGGACCAGTTCTCACCTCCAACATCACCGTGCATATTATCTGGTACAGTCTAATTAACCAAAGAAAGTTTTTGGCAATTGTGAATTTAGGGGTGTCAATCGTGTCCAGAGGAATGGATGAGTTATGGATTGACGGGTTGAAATGTGCAACCCGAACCAAACCAATATTAATGTATTTATTCATGTCAAATATCTCTAACTCTAACCTACACATATAAATTAAGGTTAACACAAACACGACCAGTTTAGCCTATTTTTTTAAACATGTTAGATGAGTTATAAACATATTGTTTGTTGCAAAATGAGTACTACTAAAACTTTTTTTTTGAAAAATCTTGAAAATGGATTCGAAATCGCAACTTCATTTTCATAAAATAGACAAATGATTTTTTTTTATAAAAGTTCCTTTTTATTAATAGATTAATGGGTTAACCCGTTTTATGTTGGTCAACAGAGCCCAACGTGTTTAAGGGAATTTTTTGGAACAAAAAAAAGCCCGGCTGGGTATTGGCGGGGCCAAGCCAAAAGGGCACTTCTTAAAATATATTAACACAAACCTGACTCATTTAAAAATACAGACTGTGTTATCGATCACAATCTTTTTATGGGTCAACCCTTTTATGTTGGTCAACCGAACCCGATATATTTTTATATGCCAACCCCAAACCTGACTCGTTTAAAAACAAATTGTGTTAATCGACCTAAAACTTTTTTTTCCCATGTCGGGTTTTGGTTGGGTTTTACATCGTGTCAAGAATTACAACCCTAATTGTGATTGTATCAATTAATTACAATGTTATTTGCATCATCATATTTACCTAAACCATCATCAACTATGACTAATTACAATATGATCTAATAGGTACGGAACATGGTCAAGCGCGCAAAAACGAATAATCCGGGAGTTCATAAACTCCATTTCCGCCCCCGGAAACCGCTCACCATCGGTTTCCGGTTGGTGGTAAAACCGTCCAGCTCTACAATGACCAAACCGATTCCAACGTGTCAAAGACAGTTCGCCTAGGAAAAGAGAAAAACGACCATTTATTATCTCACGGTAAAACCCTAACCCGTCTATCCGTACAATCCGTTATAAAATCCGCTATAACTGCCAAAACTGAACCGTTAACGGTACACCAAAAGGTGGGTTATATCTTTTACTCACTTCTGATGACGTGTACGTTCAGGATTTTTGCCAGAACGTGTGTGGGTTCCACTACTTTACCTACCCATCAATTGTAGGGTACACGTTACCCTACGCATGGGTAGGAAACTTGTAACGCCCCAAAAACCCGTTTCGCTTAATTACGCCATTAGGCGTGATTAGCAAACAATAAAATGGGGCTGAGACGATAAGGACATGGGTTATGTTCCAATATGGAAATAGCCTAGTTAATAATATTAGTTACATAAATGAATACAAGGTATTAGGAACTAGCTTGATTAGTTAGTTTCTATATGAAAATGACATTGTAGTAACTTGAGGGACTAGAGTTGCACAAGGGATAATATAAATAAAAAAAATAAAAAAAAATAGAATAATCTACACACACATATGTGTGTATGTCGATGTTCAGGAAGAAAAAAAAAAGGGAGATGTGGCTCCAAACCCTAAAGGTGCAATTTAGTCCATAATCCAAGCCATCAGAGCCCCAAAATTCGTGCATGTTGAAGGGTTAATGCTCAATTAGCCTTATACAACCAAGAGGTAACCTTAGATTTCCATTTTATGGAGTTTTTCTAAGATTATGAGGATGTTGGTTTGTGGGTTTTGACAAAAAAAAACGTGGGATTATTGATTAATAAGTGGTCACTCTAGTTCTAGGGGACCTTAAATATGTCTAATTTGGATTAGAATAACAAGATACATGGTGGTTTGCTATGTTATGTGAAAAATGAACAAGTGGGTTTTGACCCATGGTTGAGACCCACCACCTAATAATGAATATGATTGATGCTATGTATGATGAAATGTATATGTGGTATGTTAAATGCTATCTTTATGTTGAAAATGAATGTGGTGATATGGAGGTTTCCATACAATATGTTAACTAAGGAAAAATAGGTGGTTAAAAGATGATGCACACCAAGTGTTTGTACAAATGTCTAATTGAATTATAGACAAGTATTGTATGTTAAATCTCACCAATTTTGATGATTGAGTGAGAAGTGAGATTGTGCACTAAACTTGATAGATGATATGTTAAAAAAAAGGGATAGTTCATGATTATGATTATTGCCTTATGGGTAGTGCATATGAACATGTAAAAGGGTAGTTTGACTTCTAGAAATCAAACTAACCCAAACATAAGTATAATGAAATAGTGTGTGAAAACTCATGATATGAGTTAGTTATTGAAGTAATGACTAACTTGATTTGTCTTGAGTATAGAGAAGTTGATCTTGTCAAGCTAGGTGGAAGCTTGAGGAGGAAGGGATCAAACGGATAAGCGGATCATGGAATGCGCAAAGGAGGCCAAGGTAAGTGACTTATCTTAAATAAGTCTCTTAGTAATAAAAAGGATTGTGTAAATATTTTTCAATTATGGAAATTGTGTTATTAACAAAGAATACGTGTTTACTCATAAAGAGGAATAATGAATAAGGGATTCTAGATTGTAAAGGTTTAGAATCGCCAAAATGGTGGAAAAGTGGTTAGAGGAATATAAAATATGGGATCCTAGATTGTAAAATGTTAGAATCGCTAAAACAATGGAGAATGGCTAAAACTAGTTGGGAGGTCTAACGAATAACGAAGTGTCGTTATAATGGGTCAAGTGATGTTAATATCACTTGAGCCCAAGAATTGAAAGTTTAATAATTGAGTGTTAAATGGTAAGATGAACGGGTCAAATGATGGTATGACACCATTAGGGTTCCCGGATAATAATATTGCAAATTGAGGATTTGTCACAGGTTGATGAATTGGAACGAAAAGCGTATGAGATGCCAACGGATCATATAGATGATTCGAATAATATAGGAATGAGCTAACGCTACCGGGTAAGTCCGTAGTGTAAAATAAGAATATGGGCGAGTAAAAAGGGGATGGAAATCACCCACATGAATCGTGGGTGCCAAATCGGTGAGTCGTTTTTATAAACGTGTCTAACGCGTGCTAATGCGCTTAGATGTGATTTAAAATATGGAATTCATGAAATTGGTAAAATGCTAAGTCCGCAAAGGCTTAGAGGTCTTCAAACATGTAGATGGGTTGAAAATAATGGATCATAATCAAGTCGAGTCTCCTATGGGTGACTAGTTTGAAAAGTAAGCCGATGAGGGTATTTTGGGAATTTTAAAGATTTATCAAAGGCTAAATCTATAAACCGGGTCATAATTAAACAACCCGGACGATGTTTTTAGTTAAACATGTGTCAAATGGGTTAACAAAATGATGGCTATGCTTTTTGAAAGGTCAAATAAGGTTTTGTATAACCAAAGGCCTTAACGGGTCAAACAATTAAAATCGAACTAAGTGGATTTTAATGGGTCAAAACCGAAAAGTAAAATATATATCTTGATAGAACTTATCTATGCAGGTCTAAAATAATCTTGGGTATGTCCCGGATGTCCAAAAACGCCCATAGTGAAGGGTTGGGCTTGTGAAGGCATAAGTATTCATGCCTTAATAAAAAATTGCAGCAGGTCAACCGGGCGGGTCACGTTCGGACCCGGGCGGGTCAAAATTCAAAAATGATAAGTCTCAGGTCAACCCGGGCGGGTCACATTCTGACCCGGGCGGGTCAAAATTCGGAGTTTTAAATCAACAGGTCGACCCGGGCGGGTCACATTCTTACCCGGGCGGGTCGCGACAGACAAGATGATTTTTAAAAATTCGTATAAAATCATAGAAAAATCGTTAGGGGATGTTCTTTATATGCTTGGAAAGGTATTTGAACGAAGAACATTTCTTATTTGAAAGCCGAAGTTAGATTACGTGTTTTAATGGGTAAATGAGTCCCGAACAGCTGCTACGCAAAAGTGCAGCAGTTTATTTTCTTGATATGGGGCCGTTTGGCCTAGTTCGTTCCGTTTCGACGCGCAACGACATTTCTAATATAGTAAATGCAGTATTAGAAACCCCACTAACCATTACTTGTGTAATGGTGCCAGGTACACGTTCGATAGGAGCTCCGGAGCGCGGATCAAGTCAAGAGGAGAGCCGAACACACCCGATCACTATTACGCTTCCGCAATAAATTGTCGTTTAAAACACAAATCGTGGTATAGGTTTGTAATATCAAAAAGAAAAAAAAAATGCAAAATTGAAGGTATCTATCAAATAAAAATCTTTAAAATGGAATGTAGTTATAAAGATTAAAGTTTTAATTGGTCGTGATTTTCGATTAAGGCCGAAACTCGTAAGTTTAAGCGACTATTCGCGTGTTTTCGGGTTAGGGCCTTACAAGTGGTATCAGAGCCATTGGTTTGAGGGATCCGAGTGTCAAGAAGGATACTTGGACTCAAACTGTGCGCTCTAACAGTTAGAGGGTGTTCGGTTCAAGACTTGGTCGCGTAAATCCGGTAAGATAGTTTCATTGTAACTAAGAAGATATAGAATTAGAGTTGTGATAAATAGCACCTAAGGGTAATTGTGTAACAACACGTTGTCGAAGGGAATTAGTAGATGATGATTAAGGCAACCTAAGGTTAGCCGAAGGTCGAAATAGTTAACGAGAAAATGGTGCTGATAAGCATTATATGAATGCTCTGTATTGCGTATGGGCATACACTGAAATTGATATGACTAATGTTTATAAATCGTTGCAGAGATTGAGTACCGCATCAAATGATGGCGAAAGAATGGATAAATCCATCAAGAGTAATGATTAAAGATTCAATAGCATGGCCATAAGGCGTGTGAAAAAAGGACTCGAACAAAAGATGATGAAGAAGGATGATTAATTGGTAATGAAAAATTACCAAAGGCGAGTATGCCATGGAAGCATGCTCCTAAATAAGGTACGATTACTAATGCAGATAATATTCACATATTGAATGACATTCCTTACGAGGAAACAAGACTTGGGAGAAACCGGGATGGAATACCTATCCTGGGGTGAAATCCCCAAGATAAAACTGTTGGGAAGGGATAATTATGCATCACTATTAAGAATAACAAATGCGTAAGATAAATTGAATGTGGAGAATTGGAAATGAGATTTATTACTCAAATAAAGAATCTTGATAAAAACTATAAAGCCGAATAAGCTACAGTCATGTGTGGGCATGTAGTGAAAGTAAAGAAAGGGTGAATACACCTTAAAACAAGTTGGAAGAGTTTGTAAGGAAAAGACCTTGATTTTGTAGGTAACAAGGAATAGAGTCTTTTATTAAATAAAAGATGAATACCGAAAGGATTTGTTACTTGGAATGTATCGCGACAATCGCGGTAAGATCACGCGTGTCATGTGTGGATTACTTACCCTGGCCAGGTAAGTGTGAAACACATGATACCATGGGCTTCTTGTGATTTACATGTGTACCTTCCATGTAACAAGGACTGGGTCGGTGGGAAAGAGGTGAAAGACTAGTCAAACGGGTCACCCGACAAGTGAGGTTGACCCTAAAGCTGAATGCTGAAATTGAAATGGTTACACATGGAGTCAAATTGCTCACGTGGAAACCCTAAGGCTGAATACTGAAGTGAAATTGTTACACGTGGAGTCTAAGTGCTCACGTGAAAACTTAAAGCTGAATACTGAAATTGAAATGGTTACACGTGGAGTCAAATTGCACACGTGGAAACCCTAAGGCCGAATAACGAAGTGAAAATTGTTACACGTGGAGTCTAAGTGCTCACATGAAAACTTAAAGCTGAATACTGAAATTGAAATGGTTACATGTGGAGTCAAATTGCCCACGTGGAAACCCTAAGGCTGAATACTGAAGTGAAATTGTTACACGTGGAGTCTAAGTGCTCACGTGAAAACTTAAAGCTGAATACTGAAATTGAAATGGTTACACGTGGAGTCAAATTGCACACGTGGAAACCCTAAGGCTGAATACTGAAGTGAAATTTGTTACACGTGGAGTCTAAGTGTTCACGTGAAAACTTAAAGCTGAATACTGAAATTGAAATGGTTATACGTGGAGTCAAATTGCTCACATGGAAACCCTAAGGCTGAATACTGAAGTGAAAATTGTTACACGTGGAGTCTAAGTGCTCACATAACAACCTAAAGTTGAATACTAAATTGAAATGGTCACGCGTGAAGTCTAGTGATCTTGTGGGAACCATAGGGCAGAATATTGAATAAAAAAAATGCTAGCGTGTGGAGTCTAAGTACACACATGAAAACCTCTAAGCCGTTTGGATTGATGATTTAAAGTTACACGAAACAAAGAAGAATATAGTTACCATTAGGAACTATAAGCAACTATTATAAAGGTTAAATTGGGATGTAAGGGTTCTTTCTGAAAGTAGAAAAGAAAATGGTCATGGTTTTCTAATCATGATCAATAAAGCCGAAGGTAGAAAATAATAATGATTATGATCTTGTGATCATGATTAGTAAGGCTGAACATAGAAAGGAAAATGATTATGATATAGTGATCATGATTAGTAAAACCGAAAGTAGAAAAGAAAACGATCAAGAATCTTATGATCGCGATTAGTAAAAATGAAGATAGAAAGAAAAGATTGTAGTTTTATGATCATAGTTAGTAAGGCTGAAATAGAAGGAAAACGGTCACAGTCTTAGAACCATGGTCGTTAAAAATCGAATATAGAAGAGAAAGGAAAACAGATAAGGCGCGGTAGTCAAGTACGACTCTCATGCTAAATAAAGAAAATGTGTGTTGATAATCGCCTATACATGTATTAGTAAATATATGTATAGTACTTATTGAAGTTGGGGTAAATTGACGCCCTACTAGAAAGTGTGTAGAAATGACATACATAATGTTACATCCTTTGGATGTTAATGGTGGAAAATAGGTCGATGAACATGAAAGCCAACTTTATATAGATTGGTAGGTAGGAGACGATCTCATGATCTAAACGCCTACGAGAAAAAAAAAATAGCAAAAGAAAATGATGCAAAAAAAAATCAGTCGGGTTCTATGAAATGAAGTTCTTGGGTATAGATCCAAGAAATAAACGACAAAGGTTTCGAGGACGAAACCTCTTTAAGGGGGGTAGACTTGTAACGCCCCAAAAACCCGTTTCGCTTAATTACGCCATTAGGCGTGATTAGCAAACAATAAAATGGGGCTGAGACGATAAGGACATGGGTTATGTTCCAATATGGAAATAGCCTAGTTAATAATATTAGTTACATAAATGAATACAAGGTATTAGGAACTAGCTTGATTAGTTAGTTTCTATATGAAAATGACATTGTAGTAACTTGAGGGACTAGAGTTGCACAAGGGATAATATAAATAAAAAAAATAAAAAAAAATAGAATAATCTACACACACATATGTGTGTATGTCGATGTTCAGGAAGAAAAAAAAAAGGGAGATGTGGCTCCAAACCCTAAAGGTGCAATTTAGTCCATAATCCAAGCCATCAGAGCCCCAAATTCGTGCATGTTGAAGGGTTAATGCTCAATTAGCCTTATACAACCAAGAGGTAACCTTAGATTTCCATTTTATGGAGTTTTTCTAAGATTATGAGGATGTTGGTTTGTGGGTTTTGACAAAAAAAAAACGTGGGATTATTGATTAATAAGTGGTCACTCTAGTTCTAGGGGACCTTAAATATGTCTAATTTGGATTAGAATAACAAGATACATGGTGGTTTGCTATGTTATGTGAAAAATGAACAAGTGGGTTTTGACCCATGGTTGAGACCCACCACCTAATAATGAATATGATTGATGCTATGTATGATGAAATGTATATGTGGTATGTTAAATGCTATCTTTATGTTGAAAATGAATGTGGTGATATGGAGGTTTCCATACAATATGTTAACTAAGGAAAAATAGGTGGTTAAAAGATGATGCACACCAAGTGTTTGTACAAATGTCTAATTGAATTATAGACAAGTATTGTATGTTAAATCTCACCAATTTTGATGATTGAGTGAGAAGTGAGATTGTGCACTAAACTTGATAGATGATATGTTAAAAAAAAGGGATAGTTCATGATTATGATTATTGCCTTATGGGTAGTGCATATGAACATGTAAAAGGGTAGTTTGACTTCTAGAAATCAAACTAACCCAAACATAAGTATAATGAAATAGTGTGTGAAAACTCATGATATGAGTTAGTTATTGAAGTAATGACTAACTTGATTTGTCTTGAGTATAGAGAAGTTGATCTTGTCAAGCTAGGTGGAAGCTTGAGGAGGAAGGGATCAAACGGATAAGCGGATCATGGAATGCGCAAAGGAGGCCAAGGTAAGTGACTTATCTTAAATAAGTCTCTTAGTAATAAAAAGGATTGTGTAAATATTTTTCAATTATGGAAATTGTGTTATTAACAAAGAATACGTGTTTACTCATAAAGAGGAATAATGAATAAGGGATTCTAGATTGTAAAGGTTTAGAATCGCCAAAATGGTGGAAAAGTGGTTAGAGGAATATAAAATATGGGATCCTAGATTGTAAAATGTTAGAATCGCTAAAACAATGGAGAATGGCTAAAACTAGTTGGGAGGTCTAACGAATAACGAAGTGTCGTTATAATGGGTCAAGTGATGTTAATATCACTTGAGCCCAAGAATTGAAAGTTTAATAATTGAGTGTTAAATGGTAAGATGAACGGGTCAAATGATGGTATGACACCATTAGGGTTCCCGGATAATAATATTGCAAATTGAGGATTTGTCACAGGTTGATGAATTGGAACGAAAAGCGTATGAGATGCCAACGGATCATATAGATGATTCGAATAATATAGGAATGAGCTAACGCTACCGGGTAAGTCCGTAGTGTAAAATAAGAATATGGGCGAGTAAAAAGGGGATGGAAATCACCCACATGAATCGTGGGTGCCAAATCGGTGAGTCGTTTTTATAAACGTGTCTAACGCGTGCTAATGCGCTTAGATGTGATTTAAAATATGGAATTCATGAAATTGGTAAAATGCTAAGTCCGCAAAGGCTTAGAGGTCTTCAAACATGTAGATGGGTTGAAAATAATGGATCATAATCAAGTCGAGTCTCCTATGGGTGACTAGTTTGAAAAGTAAGCCGATGAGGGTATTTTGGGAATTTTAAAGATTTATCAAAGGCTAAATCTATAAACCGGGTCATAATTAAACAACCCGGACGATGTTTTTAGTTAAACATGTGTCAAATGGGTTAACAAAATGATGGCTATGCTTTTTGAAAGGTCAAATAAGGTTTTGTATAACCAAAGGCCTTAACGGGTCAAACAATTAAAATCGAACTAAGTGGATTTTAATGGGTCAAAACCGAAAAGTAAAATATATATCTTGATAGAACTTATCTATGCAGGTCTAAAATAATCTTGGGTATGTCCCGGATGTCCAAAAACGCCCATAGTGAAGGGTTGGGCTTGTGAAGGCATAAGTATTCATGCCTTAATAAAAAATTGCAGCAGGTCAACCCGGGCGGGTCACGTTCGGACCCGGGCGGGTCAAAATTCAAAAATGATAAGTCTCAGGTCAACCCGGGCGGGTCACATTCTGACCCGGGCGGGTCAAAATTCGGAGTTTTAAATCAACAGGTCGACCCGGGCGGGTCACATTCTTACCCGGGCGGGTCGCGACAGACAAGATGATTTTTAAAAATTCGTATAAAATCATAGAAAAATCGTTAGGGGATGTTCTTTATATGCTTGGAAAGGTATTTGAACGAAGAACATTTCTTATTTGAAAGCCGAAGTTAGATTACGTGTTTTATGAAGGGTAAATGAGTCCCGAACAGCTGCTACGCAAAAGTGCAGCAGTTTATTTTCTTGATATGGGGCCGTTTGGCCTAGTTCGTTCCGTTTCGACGCGCAACGACATTTCTAATATAGTAAATGCAGTATTAGAAACCCCACTAACCATTACTTGTGTAATGGTGCCAGGTACACGTTCGATAGGAGCTCCGGAGCGCGGATCAAGTCAAGAGGAGAGCCGAACACACCCGATCACTATTACGCTTCCGCAATAAATTGTCGTTTAAAACACAAATCGTGGTATAGGTTTGTAATATCAAAAAGAAAAAAAAAATGCAAAAATTGAAGGTATCTATCAAATAAAAATCTTTAAAATGGAATGTAGTTATAAAGATTAAAGTTTTAATTGGTCGTGATTTTCGATTAAGGCCGAAACTCGTAAGTTTAAGCGACTATTCGCGTGTTTTCGGGTTAGGGCCTTACAAAACTCGGCTAAATTGTGTCCAGGCGTATGTGCGTACCCTTTTGCGGTACCAAGTTATATACCCGGGTTAAAACCGTTAAAATCACCTAACGGTGATGTGGGGATTGACGGGATGATTAGTGTGATAGCTCATGAGATTGCTGAGATCGCGTCGAATCCGTTGGTCAATGCGTGGTATGCGGGTGAAGACCCTTCATTTCCTGTGGAGATTGCTGACTTGTGTGAGGGGATTTATGGGACAGGAGGTGGTGGGTCGTACACAGGCCAAATGTTGAAGGATGGAGATGGTTGTACGTATAATATGCATGGGATTAGAAGGAGGTTCTTGGTGCAATGGCTGTGGAACCATGTGGTAAATTATTGTACTGGCCCCAATGCGCTTGATTGATTGAGGACGAAGAAAGCTTCTGGGATTGAGTTTGGAAATGACTTATGACTTACTGGTTTTTTGAGAAAGACAACAAGTCAATAAATTATTAAAGAAACATGTTTTTGTGGCTTTTGGAAATCACTTATTAACTTGTTGGTTTATTCAAAAAAATCAGTAGTTCAATAAATTATTTCCAAACTCAATCCCAAACACCCGTGACGTATGTTTCGGGGAGTATAGTGAAGTGGGGCTGTTAAACTTTTTGAGCTTTGCTTCGTTATTTTTAGTTATTTGTTTTCACTAATTGTTGTGATAATGAAAGTAAATCAGTTTATGGTTCTTGATATTCTGCTACGACAACTATGTTGTAGTTTTATACATGGTTTTTCATTCGACTAATAGTATTTGTATTTTTTTTCCCCATACTTTCTTTCGACATGGATAACCGTTTATCAAATTACTATATTGCTCATTGTTACAGGGGTAGCTCAACGTTTTGAAGACCCAATGCAAACTAAAACGTTGAGGCTATTTTCTTAAAGACAAATTTTTTTTTATATAAACCCCTGTCTTTTTTCGTGATTGACACCGGCAATAGTAAACTAAAAAGTTTATGGTTAACGGAGTTAAATCTATAAAAAGTTATACCCTATGTGTATAAATATATTTAGATAAAATTTATTTTTCTTGTTGTATTTGATGCATAAGATATTTGTTTTAAAAAAAAATCCATATTTAATATAATTTTTTTTTTTTTTTTTGGCCCCAAACCCTAGCTTGTACTGATATCATAAGTAATTTTATTCAAAATATTAATTATAGAAACATTTTTAAAGGAAAACAATCGGATATGTATTGTCCTACAATTAACGGCGTATCCCAGATGTTTTATTTAAAATATTAATTATACGAACATTTTGACATATAAAGAGGAGAGTAAACTATCATTTTTGTCCATGTGGTTTGACAATAATTGTCAGTTTAGTCCAAAAAATAAATTTGTGTTTCATTTTTGTCTCTACCGTTTTCAAATTATGTCAGTTTAATCCAAAAACTTAACCGTTAAGTTTGATTGTTAAAAGAGGGGTAAAATAGTCACTTTTAATAACCTTTCTTTCTCTCATTTAATGAAGAAAAAAATAAATAAATAAACATGTAAATTTTACCCCTCTTTTAACAGCTATACTTAACGGCTATTAAGTTTTTGAATTAAATTGGTATGATTTGGCAATGTTAGGGACGAAAATGGCATGAAATGTTTTTTTTAATTAAACTAGAAATTTTCGTCAAACCACATGAAAGGAGATTTGCATACCAGTTACAGTAGAAAAAACATTAGAATCACTTAGCCCGGTACCAAACACTTGAGTATGCCCTATGGCAGTCTGCAGCAACCTTGTGATCACTTGACCCAGTATAGAAGTCCTTAGGAAAATGCTTTATAACATAGTATAGATATAGATAGAGATATAGATAAGCCACTAAGAGCATTCACAATAAATCCTTTATCTCCATCTCTATAATTACACTAAAAATCACTACCTTTCTCTCTCCTTTTCTATTTAATAATACTTATTCTATACTTTTATCATTACCTTTTCTCTCTCCTCTACTCACAACCACTTTTAAAAATATTAAAAAATTATAGAGGGTGAACAGTATCTCCTCCAAATTTACTGATGAACAGTGTCTTATCTATATATTTTCTCTCTCCTCTACTCACAACCACTTATACCCACTCTATATAATATAGAAGCCCCTCTCACACTATTTTAGAGGGGCTATTGTGAATGCTCTAACAGGCAACTCCTAGTACTCCCTATTACAACAGGAACCCACCTACTCAATCAAGGCGTCATTAAGCTAAGGAAAAAAGTTGTTGGTCCAATAGATCTTGCCAATTTAACCAAAACCATGAACAGGCAACTCCTAGTACTTCCTTTCCAGAACCCTTTTTTTTCTTTATTTTTGATATATTTGGTTGTAATTATGCTACATGTGCTTAGGCAGTTCACCACTTCCCCAACTCATGGACCACTTCATCGTCACATGATTCAATCCCAAAAGAAAATTATAGAATCAAACAAAGGCCTTTTTTTTGGACTAAGTGTAAAATTAATGTTGACGTAGTGGTATGTTGTGAACAGTTAAAGTATACCCCAATGCCTAAAGGCCACGTGATAACCCATATCCTAAAACTTAGAATAATCAAATTATAGAAAATAGATAAACCTATACAAGTTAATAGTTGGTATGGTATAGTTTATTTATTTATTTAGTTTATGGGAGGTTATAAAAAATTAATTATGGGTTTCATTTATTTAACTAGTATATGGGAGGTTACAAAAAATTAATAACTTATTTAACTTTCAATTAGGATCAAATACACAATGAAAGAAAAATAGGAAGTCGTCGGAAGGGTATCAAATGGACTCCGATTGAACTCTTTCAGGTGTCATTGGAACGTCTCATCTAACCCTACAATCTTAGTTTTTAGGTTTATGCTTTTTTAGATTTTTAGCTTGTAGTTTTTAGAATTTACGTTATATCATTGTGTCTTTTATGTAGCACTATGTTTTTTTTATTTTCATCACTGTGTCATTTTTGCGATTCATTGTGTCTTTTTTCTTCAGTATTGTGTTATATTTTTCGGCATTGTGTTATATTTTTTGGCTCATTGTGTCATCTTTCGTATTGTGTTTTTTTTGTATCATTATCACCCTTCTCATTTTGTTACACTGTGTCGGATAACTTGATCCCCATTATTAAATGAAAGATTTTTATTGGTTTAAATTTTTTTCCTTTTCTTCTTACAATACATTTTCTTCTCATTTGAACTATCCACTAGTTACATAAACTGATAAAAGATTATATTGCCACAGTTATAAACATCAAAACATTTTGAAGTAGCTAGATATTGCATTGATTATAAAACATTTGACACATATTACTACGGGCTAGAAAAGCCCAATAGCCACTCAAATTATCATAATAGTAAAAACAACTTGTGGTCCTTGTGGATATGTTCATAAAAGTCAAGAGTGCAATAATAGCAAGAGTTAGTGATAGTTAAGGATAGAGAAGCCCAATAGCCACTCATGTTATCTTATACAATGTAACAACTTGTTGTCCTTCTGTCATCGATGCATCTACACTTATAACTTTAAATCGTAAAGCACCATAAAAAAACCTCCATAAAAAAACTTGCTAGAAGGATCGAAGACCAAAGCCTCTAAACCACCCTTCAACGCTCAAGTCAACCTAAAATCCGTCCTCATAAACATTTAGGGGGTGTTTGGGATTGATTATTCAAAACAGATTGTGCGTTTTGGAAAAGCAATGGTGGAGCTGCTTATAGATTATTGCGTTTTGGTAACCTAAAAAACTGATTATCTGCGTTTTCAAAACGCAGTCTAAACTCTAAAAACAAATTATCTGCATTTTCTAAACGCAATAATCTAAAAATCAGATTCAAAACGCAATCCCAAACACCCTCTTATTAATATGAGTTAGGGATAGAGAAGAGTAATATGAAGGAGATATGGTGAGTTGGTCCTAATACTTGGAATAGATGGGCTAAGTTATTTGTATGTTGGGCTATAGCCTATTGGGCCAGGCAAAAAGTTTGGGAGATTTAAATAAACCCTATATTATTATACGGAGTATTACAATTACAATGGGTTCGTTCATTCCCGCGAAAATCTCCCTTATTCTCAAAACTTGGCCAACAACATTAAACCGAATTTTATACAAATTAATAATAATAATAATAATAATAATAAGAACTACAATAACAAAACCTAGAATTATTCATCTTCTCTTTCATATAATACTATAACAAATCACAATCACATATTCAGTGAAGAACAATATTATCTTCATCAAAATCCCAACAATTAATTTCTCTGATCGTAATCATCAAATTAGATCACGTAACTCAATCGTTAAATTGAGGAAACAAATACCGGTTATTCCACAACGTAACTGAAATGAGAGGCAACAATGACCGAGACGGAGACGGCGACAACGATGATAGTACCAAAACTGCCTCATAGTTAGGTGGTGGTTCTGATGATATAAACAAAGTGCCTGCAAAAGCTGATACAGGTTTCGTATCATTCTTTTAAAATAACCTAATATGTAAGGGATATATTGTTTATCTAGAATTTGGATATAAATTATTACATACAATGATGTTATCTAGTTTAATAATATCACAATATGCTAAATGACATATAGTGGTTTATGTTAGGATAGGGTTGCAAACACACACACACACACACACAAATAAACTGCAGGCATATAAAGAATACTAGGATTTAAGTTAGGGTTGTAAACGAATAAAGCGAACAGAAACAAGGTATTGTTCGTGTTCGATCATTAAGGAATGGACATGTTGGTGAACATAAATGAACACAAATGGACGTTATATATTCTATTTTAAAATAAAATTTGCATTTTTCATTAGAAAGATTACGAAGAATCCACCAAAAGAAACAAGTGCTTAATGTAACTATCCGAACATAGTTAACATAGTTATCAAAAACATAATTAACACAAAAATTAAGCAGTTTGTCAAGCTTGAACATAAACTGAAATTGAAATGGTCAAATGAGGGATGTTGGCGGAGGCATATAGAATAACTGTAGTTTCAGATTTTTAAAAATTAAGACCAATAAAATAAAAACATAACATAAAAAAACCTTTAAATGAACAAACACAAATGAACATAAACGGGGGGAACATAAATGAACACATTACCGAACATTCACGAACATAAACAAGCGAACGCAGCCTCTGTTCATGTTCATTTGTTTAACTTATGAACACAATTATTGTTCGTGTTTGTTCATTTATTAAACAAATTAACATTTCCCGCCGAACAGTTCAGGAACAGTCTGTTGAACGTTTGGTTCTAACTTATTCCGCCCAAGAAATAATAAACGGGCTAGAATTAGATGCAAAGTGGTCCAAGCTTGGCCCTCCTTTTTCTCTATAATTTGGCTGCCATATAAGCCATAAATTTGGGCCTCAAAAACATAACAGTGAGAAAATATCATAAAATAACAAAATGGATCTAATTGAATAATATGCTAAATGACATATAGTGGTTTATGTATGTTGACTATGTTCATTGATAGATTTTTAGATTTTGTTTAGGGATAAAGTACTTATTCAACTTTTGAAAGTAGACTCAACTCTTGATGATTATGAATGGTTGTTTGTTTAGGAAAGAAGGTGACCTGGGGACAATCTAAATCATTAAATGTAAAACTATCATATGATGATGGAATTGAGGTAACTAAAATGTTAAAGAGGATGGATTTATATATTTTTCTACTTAGTTAATAGAATAAGAGGTTCATACTGATTTTATTGTGATGATTTTAGGGAACTAATGCAGCTTTCACCAAAGAAAAGCAATCACCAATGCCCCGAACCATAATGCGTGTCTCTGATGGTCGTAAGAAGAAAATTCTTGATATAAAAAGCTTCTCCCATGAACTTAATTCCAAAGGAGTGCGGCCTCTGCCGATTTGGAAACCGCATGCATATGGGCATGTGGAGGTAGCTGCTTGTTTATCTTTTTTTTATATCAACTTTAGAGTAAAGTACACGGACAGTCTTTGTCGTTTTAAAATTTTGTAAAACCACATGGACCATCTGCGTACTTTACTCTAAACTTTATAATGCAGTTTCTTGATTCAAACCTCTTATGCGTATCAACTTTAGGAGGTCATGGCAACGCTTAAGGGAAAATTTGATAAGCTGAAAGAAGAAGTCAATCATGACCTGGGTATCTTTGCTGGAGATTTAGTTCGGATTTTTGAAGAGACTTCAGAATCTCATCCAGAATGGAAACAGACGTTGGAAGATGTGTTAATTATGGCGAGAAAGTGCGCAAAAATGACATCTGAGGAGTTCTGGTTGAAGTGTGAAAGTATTGTTCAAACTCTAGATGATCACCGCCAAGATTTACCTATGGGTATTCCCAAACAAGTCCATACCCGTCTCTTGTTCATACTCACACGATGCACTAGACTTGTGCAGTTTTACAATGAGTGTGGTCATGATGATAACCACCACATTTTGGGTTTTCATCAGCTTAGCGACCTTGGTGCGTATACTGGAAATACAGAGTTTACATACCAAAACTCATCAGGAAAAACCGAAGTTACGGAGGCAAAAGCCACCAAGGAACATGAAGGGGATCAAGAAACTGCAAAAGGTGTTCCTTCATCTACTGGTAAAGTAATGTCTTCTTGGAAGAAGCTTCCATCTCCATCAGTAAGGAATTTTAAAGACACTAATGCCCTTGATACTCCATCAAAGGACTTATCTGACCATGAGAAACATAAAAATGAGCAACCTCATGCGGCTTATGAGAGTTCATTAATATGCCGTATATGTGAAGTGGAAATACCAATAGTACACATGGAGCAACATTCTAGAATATGTGCTCTAGCTGATAGATGCGATTTAAAAGGTCTGAGTGTTAATGAAAGACTTGAAAGAGTTACACAAACTCTTGAGAGTATCATTGATTCATGGACACCAAAAGGTTCTGACGTGGCAGTTGGAAGTCAAGAAAGTGTTCGTCTCATATATCTGAAGATTTGTGCCAGTTATCACCTAAGAGCCACCATATTTCTTATCATGGCTTTGGGGATCCATTAGAAAATGTTCAAGATGCAGAAGACTTCCACAGTTCGCCTAACATGACTTGCAGTATACGCGGGACATTGATACCTGTTGTGGGTTCAAAAGCATTATCATCGGGAAGTATGACTCCTAGAACACCTCTAATAACACCAAGAGTGAACCAGATTGAAATAGTCATGAGCGGAAGGAAACTGATATCTGAACACGAAGACTATCAGCAGGTAACTTACTGTTTTATATCGACTTAACCTTGTTATGGACTCATATAATAATATCATTAAGGTAGTAAACCATCAAAATCAAATGACAGATACAAAAGCTATTGGAAATTGCGCAATATCTGGCCCAGATAAACACTACTAACTACATTGCACTGGATTTCATGCTTGATTGCTTAAAAGACCTTAAATATGCTATTCAGGACCGAAAGGTGGATGCCCTTGTTGTTGAAACATTTGGGAAACGTATTGAGGTATTATTATTACAGTGTTTGGAGTTATGCGCACCTTGTAACTGCCAAATTTGAATACCGTAATGTAAAACTAATGAGAAATCATTTAATATTTGAATATGACAGGGAGAAATATGTAAGTCTTTGTGGGCAGATAGAGGATGAAAAAACATCATCATCAAATTACATGGCATATGAAGATAGTTCAGTGGGACCCGACACAGCTCGTAGTATGCTTGCTAGCCCTGCGAGTTCATACTCTAAAGATCGAACGTCTATTGAAGATTTTGAAATAATAAAACCAATTAGCAGAGGTGCATTTGGGCGAGTTTTTTTGGCCAGAAAAAGGGCAACAGGTGATGTATTTGCAATAAAGGTAAGGGCTTCATATCAATGAAACTAAGTGGGAAGATTATAATCATTAATTTTCATAAAAAAAAAGTCAGTCCTTGACCTAAAATAACTTACTTGGAAAAAGTATTGCAGGTTTTAAAGAAGGCTGATATGATTCGTAAAAATGCAGTTCAAAGTATCTTGGCGGAACGTGATATTCTGATATCAACTCGCAATCCTTTTGTGGTATGGTCATACCTATAAATTTGTTTAACCAGAACTTTATACAACTCTAAACTCACTAAGTTGATTACCATTTGACATAAACAGGTTCGATTTTTCTACTCCTTTACATGTAGAGAAAATCTATATCTGGTGATGGAGTATTTAAATGGTGGAGATCTTTTCTCTTTGCTGAGAACTTTAGGTTGTTTAGAAGAAAACATGGCGCATGTATATATTGCAGAACTTGTGAGTTATTTGCTTTCCTTTTTATTTATTTTTATATAATTCTTGCCAACATGTTTTTCAAGAATGATTGATGACTTCAGGTTCTTGCATTGGAGTATTTGCACTCTCTGAACGTCATTCATAGAGATTTGAAGCCAGACAATATGTTAATTGGTTCATGTGGCCACATAAAGGTCAACATCTCCTTTGCTTTATAATCGCGATCATATTTTGCGTGATATTATCATCACTAGATATCTTAAAGATACAATGTTTTGTAGCTTAGCCTTAATTTGGAGACCGAGCTACTTATAGGTAGCAATTTTGACCCATTACTTATGAATGGGTCAACATGGGTTATTTTTTTTCCCAAAGAGGTTAACTAGTATAATAAAAAGTTAACTTAAAAGGAAACAGGCCAAATGGGTTGAAGTTCATCCAAAGTGTGTTTCTAATGTATAAAATCTCCACAGTTCATTAAAAGAATTTAATTATTTTTTTAAATAACGTTGTTTTGTAATCATAAATAATCTCAGACAAATCATGTTTTGTGTCAACCCAACTGAGTGAACTGGTTTTGATTTGTTGCCCAACTCACCCGACATGTCTATTTTGTGAACGCCAGTGCTACTACAATAACTTATTCTACACTAGTATAAATTTATAAACGAATGTTGGAATGCTGTGCACTGTTATGATTCGTCAGTGGAAACCTTTACTCATCTTACAATTCTAATTCATTTCTTTACAGCTGACAGATTTTGGGCTATCCAAGGTTGGTCTCATAAACAGCACGGAGGACTTGTCTACTTCCACAACCATCAGGACTGCCATTTTTCAGGATAGTGAAGTCAAAACAGAGTCAACGTCGACTGATAAAGAACAGCGCCAAAAGCTTTCAGTCGTTGGTACTCCTGATTATATGGCACCTGAAATACTTCTCGGCATGGGACATGGTTGGAGATTAAACTTTGTATTATATACTTCTTAAATAAAGAACATATCTACCTTTTTCCTTTCATCTCCATGCTTATTTTTCAACGCGCCCCTTGTTGTAGGTGCAACAGCCGACTGGTGGTCTGTTGGTGTTATTCTTTTTGAGCTACTTGTAGGGATTCCGCCATTCAATGCAGAATCTCCACAGGCATGTTCTCTCAAAATAAAAGGCTGCATATGTTTTGAGCAAGTATCTTTAAACGAAGCCTATTGTAATCATAGAACTACTAACATAGTTTTTTTCCTTCTTTTGTTATATATGATTTTGATTTGGTGCAGCAAATATTCACCAACATTATGAATAGAGACATACCATGGCCTCAAGTTCCCGAGGATATGAGCCAGGAAGCATATGATCTGATTGACAAGTTGCTTATAGATAATCCACTTCAACGCCTAGGTGCAACAAGGGCCGGAGAGGTAAATTTAAATAATCTCTAAATAATATAGTTTAACAAAAACCATAGATGAGACGCTCATAACAGATCTGGTCCAGTAAGCTCCACCTACGGCTCATTATGGCTTGTCCGCTTTCTCTATAAAACTGCAAAAGAAGCTTATAATTCTTGTTATTTGCAATGTAATTAACAGGTGAAGCAGCACCCTTTCTTCAAGAATATTAACTGGGACACACTTGCAAGAATTTTTATTTATAAACTCTCTGAAATAGTGTTATATTATTCAGGAAACGTTTATACCCTCTGCCGAAGCACTTGATACCAGTTATTTTATGAGTCGCTATATCTGGAATCCAGAAGACAAACATATTGATGGAGGTAGCGATTTTGATGACATGTCTGAATCAGACTACACTTCTTGTGGAGGCAGTTTTAACAGCACCATGTTGGACGAAGAGGTATGTTGTCTGTCACATATTTTGTACAACTATAGATCTGGCTTACTACATTAACATATTAGTGGTTTAATAAACTTATTTTGTTGCTTTGAGTAGGGTGATGAATGCAATAACCTGGCAGACTTTGATGTTCCGCCTCATCATTCCAATTATTCGTTCAGCAATTTCTCATTTAAGGTTAGCTGCATGTTATCATTATAACAAATGAGCACATATGTCGCAAACTAATGCAAAATTTATTATTTGTACATGTATTTTATATTTTGTGATCAGAATTTGTCCCAGTTGGCTTCCATCAACTATGATATGCTTATAAAGACTACTCATGATGAATCCATAGACGTCACAAAACCAGACACCCCATGACAACCGTATATGAAGTAATAATGCTTGACAAATTCATGTCTTCTTGTAAATATATGTTGATAGTTTTGTTCTTCGAATTGTTTAACTGCTTTATTTTAGATATCCAACAAAAACATTAATTGATTTCTGTTACAAACTTTTGATCAGGTGCATATTTTGTTATCACTTAAACCGTTGGTTACCTGAAGATAACTCAGCAACCGTTGGATCTTTTATGAGATGATCACCGTTGACCCTTGATCAGTAGACGTACCTGGTCTAAGTTTTTTGTGCTCCCCATGATAAACAATATTATTGATTTGTTGTAACCCCAACTATAAGGCTGCCATTGTGGATCCACCAAGTTGTCAAGAAAAGATTGCATACAAAATGCAACCATGATATATATTTATATAATCAAATATGACCCGTTAAATTCTAACACATTACAGCCAAGTATGCTCAAGTAAGCCATCACTAGTTAACATATCTTGCAGTACTACTGCGCTGGTAAGTTCAATCAAGGGACTGATTGATTACACAAGCATGAGCACTAAATAAACAAAAAGCGAGAATAAAAGATTAAAGAATATCAACTGTAAATAATTTCTCTGTATGTACACATAATAACTCATGTAGAAATCACTGTTCTTAGGATAGAAAACTTTCAGACGCTTGCATACTTAAAACATTTAAAACCAAACTATAATATTTCCATCTCATGGAGAGCATTGAAAGAAAAGTTGAGCTTGCTCACAAGCTAATAATGAATTATCTACATATTGATGTCAAAGTCTCAAAGTTGTAATATCTAATGATACCCGATTGAGCTTTATTTCGTCTATCTTAACATCTGCAGTTCTATTTGCTAATAAGAAAAGTAGGTGTGACATGAAAGGTCTACGAAGGCGCATAACATTGACCCCGAACAATCAAAATATACACAAGTTGCGCCATTTCTCCATCACATTAAGGATCACCATTGGTTTAACCTATTCTCATTTTCATTTAAATTGACATGTTCTCAGAATCAATATTGCCACTACATTTTTTAGGAATTATAATATTCTTTGGCCCACCATAACAACCAAGGTATATAAATGAACTACACATTCTTTCTTCCCAACATGTCAAGTTTCCATACAATATTGATTGTGTTTGATCAATTATAGCCAAGTCATGTTTGACAAATTATGACCGTACTTGAACATTTATGTAGGGGTGTAAGCGAGTCAAGCATCATGTGAGCTTATTGTGATTGGTGCACTAAAAGCCCAAATTAAGCCAAACTTCATATTTGAGCTCAGCTAGGCTCGTGAGCCTAAAATATTTCAATTTGGACATGTAAATGTTGGTCTTCATATTGCAAAACTAGAGTTGTATAATGACATATTTACTATAGATCCACAACAAAGGTCCCCACCCCCCTCCCAATTTGAGAAATCTATGAGCTATTCAATATAGCAACTAAGAGTTTGTATACGACTAGAAGTTGATTACATATAGACATGCATTTACAAAGCAGACCAGATTGCAGGCAGCAAACACTATTTTTTTTTTCCATTTGAGGGTAGGGAGTGTGTGTTAGCTTTGGCCATTCTCTCTCATATCATATGTATGTACAAGAATATGTTGTTGACAATATCACCTAGTCAAAAAGATGAGCTGCAGCCTTTTTCATCATGGTGTTGGCCTACACATCATAATAAAACCATTCAATAAAGAAACAATCCACTTAGAAACAAGTCAGTTTGGGTCATCTTTATTTTCTTATTGGGCAGATGTGGGTCTGCCTATATGGCAGAACAGGTCAATCTGGTCATAACTGATAAACCTCATTAATTGGAACGGACCAGACTAGGCCTGATTGATAAACCTAGCTAATTAGAACGGGTCAAACGGGTTGTTCAAAACTTTAGTAAATATCCGCAGTTTTAAGAGTAAGCGGACATATTGATTTTTGATTTATCGTTGCAAAATAAACCCTGAGGTGTTAGCCTACACATCATAATAAAACCATTCAATAAAGAAATAATCCACTTATCCACCACTGTTTTTGTTGACCAAACACCAATGGATTTTGCAAATCAGAAACAATATCCCAATTGAATATTCAATTAAGAAACAAGTGGTTGGGTTTGGGATTAAGAAACAAGCTCCTTTAGTTTGTACATAAAGCGATTTGGGATATTTGTAAAGCTTTTTTCATCAAGGATTAAAACTGTAGTAAGTGTTATCTATGATTAACAGGACCTAGGGGCCTCATGCATCTTAAGACCAGGAGAATGAGATTTATAATCAAATCTTCCTGATAATCATTGAGCTTGATTTTGACCTGGCAAACCCGACCCGACCCGTTCCGTTAGAAACAAGTCAGTTTGGGTCATCTTTATTGTCTTATTGGGTAGATATGGGTCTGCCTATATGGCAGAACAGGTTAATCTGTTCATAACTGATAAACCTCGCTAATTAGAACGGGTCAGACTAGGCGTAATAGATAAACCTAGCTAATTAGAACGGGTCAAATGGGTTTTTCAAAACTTTAGTAAATGTCCGCAGTTTTAAGAGTAAGCAGACATATTGATTTTTGATTTATCGTTGGAAAATAAACCATCGGCTAGCCAAACCGACCCAGTATGACCCTAACACCTTTCATTCTTTTGCAAAGTGACCCGTTCTGACCTGAACATGTTTCATCCTTTTTTCAAAGTAACATGTTCTGACCCGTCACTTGACCCGATCCAACCCGCTCATTTAACATGTATAGCTTTATTATGCATTGCATATACATGCTTCCTTAATTGCTTTATTAACAATTTAGTAAATCATAAACCATACAAAAGTATAAGTGCGTACCTGTTTTGTTGAAACACCTATTTCCTTCAAATCATCAAGCTACAAAAATGAAAAACAAGAATAGAAATTTTATTAGCATACAATGAACGCAACTAATGCTGATGAAAAAAATGTGTTTATAGAAGCACATACGCTTTTAAAAGGTTCTGGGGAGTTTTCACGTAATTCAATTATGTATGATGCTCTTTTTTCTCGATACCCTGCAATAACTACTAGTTGTATGACTCAAGTAGTATAAACCTATACATGTTGTTTATAAAATTTTAAGCGATGGTTTACCGGTAACCTCTTCAAGTCATCCCTATTAACAAGACAAAAAACAATCGAATGATATTAGTCACACATATTTAAATTCGTATTAATGCATAGACAAGAAAGATTATTTAAGCAAAAAATTTAGAAGGACAAAACAACAAATGTCATATAATGGAATTTTCATACAAGTTATTTATGAAAAAAAAAATACTAACTTGGTAGCTGTGTTCAAGAACTGCAAATAATCTTGAATAAGTGATTGCTGCAATCACCACAGAATAAAATAAGGTTAACTCATGATGTAAAGTTCAATATTCAACTATATTATATTACATATATACCTTCATCCTAGAGTTATGCATGCTGAAAGTTCCAGATTGACAATTTGAGGGTTCCAATTCATTTATAATTACGGGTGATTTTGGTTCAGGATCAAGGAGTCTGCATAAACGTGCATTTAGTGATGATGATTAGCTTTTAAGTCCAAACAGTGAACAATGTAAAAAAATATCACAAACAAGTCTTATGAATCAGGAACATAAAGCATTAAATTCATTTTACCTTCCTTCTAGCACAACATTGATTTTCTTTGCAGACAAGGGCAACCTGGAGTTGGATCGTTTTTCTGCCCAGACAGAGGAGTTGGAATATTTTTTTGCAGAAGAGGATAATACAGATTTTGGTTTTATACTTTTCAACCCTGAAGCTAAAGTCATTGTTTGAATAGTATCTTGGCAAAATATCGGATTCTGCAATCAAGTAGGAATTGTTATATTTGAGCACATACAACATTACAACACTTAAATCATAAAAATGGAAACAATGTGTAAGATAAGTTACCAAGCAAACAATCAATGATACATGGCTATTTCCACAAAGAGAATCTTGTAGCGTTCTTGCAAGTTTGCTTTCTCGGTATGGGACGCGGGTCTCATTAGCATTGAGGGCATGGATAACATTCAGCAATGCATTTAAAGACCTGTTGATTTGTATACTCTCAATAAACTCAGGTCCAACAATGCTATTGCTCCTGGTACTTTCATAGCCTGACATATACAATATTGTTACACACATGAAATTAAAATAAAAATGTTAGCAAGTGGGAAAGTACAACAATACGACTATATTACATAAATATCTTACAAAACCTGTGTTATATACCTGCCAAGTCAACGAAGTTCACCTTTCCAATGCATTCCGAGGTTCCTCCTTCATTACAAGCTAATACGTGTATCATGAGAGCTTTATGGCTTCTTCGGGGCGACTCACGTGTTATCTTCTGTGTTGAATTGTTTGAAGCACCCCTACTAGAGCATAACTTTAGAAACTCTAGTACGGATTCCACACGTACCTGTCATGAGAGCATAACTTTTGAAACTCTAGTACAGATCCCATACATATACAAGATTAGTCAAGGTCACTGATATACTATTGTAGCATTTTAACTTACCTTGGAAAGCCCTTTAAGCATTATTTTTCCTTGACCACTGTTTAGTACTTGAACCTCAGAATTCTTGGAATCTAACACATCATAGACATGAGTGTGAAAAACTTCATAAATTGAGACTGCAACTGCATGCTTTCCTCCCACAGTTTTAAGAATTTCATCCAGTGCCAGCGTTCCCAAACCTATATTATCTTCAGAACCCTTTAAAAAGAAAAGGACTTCAGACTAGTATTTTCAATATTAATTGAACCACTGCCATACTTGCAAAATTGTGTATAGCAAAAATAAATACCACCTTGAGCTAACAAAAAATAAGCATATACAAAATATAAAACAAGACTAAGTTTACCTGAATTGTATGTGTCTTTCCACCTCCTCTGGCTCCATATGCAATAAAAGTTGAGTGTTCGCCATGAAAAATCCTTGCAATTTGAGGTCTAATCTCCTTTGAGAATATAAGAGCAGTATCTTCGTTTGGATAATAGCAATGGTCCACATCATACTCATGTTTACAGCTGAAAAACACAACACAAATAACATAAAATTTGTAAAAACACAATCAAAACGAAACATCAATTTCTTAGTTTACTGCAAACAATACAACTAAAAGTTCAACCCAAAAAGCTACCTAGATGTTAGATCATCAAACGAAAGTGTCACTTTATCAAAACTTTCACCATCACCGGCTTTCTGAACGATGTCATAAACGAAGAGCATCCATCGTCAGATCCCAATTCCTGATCATTAAAGCCTCGTATTCTTGCCACAACCCGGACTTTTCCTCTAAGAATTGAGCTCGGATTGGTTTGAATTCTTGAGGGCGAATCCATAGTACTGTAAACCTCACACAAGTTGCATGTCAAAAGCAATAGAAAAAAATATTCTGAAAGTAGAAGATGAGGATGTTCTAATAATGGAAATTTCTCATATTCTGTTCTAGATTTATCATGAAATTATACAGAATGCAGTAAAATGTAACACAGAATCATTGTATAAAACACCTGTACGTCAAGATCAATACATGTATTTCGTTTACACAAATATTATGATGTTAAATCTTATATACCTTCCACCTATGTTGTCAAAGCGCCTATGTAATGTAAATCAAAATATATGCGTTATCTGTAAGCCTATGATAGCACTCAAGGCACATAGGCCGAGCCCGGAGCCTAGGCTCTAGGCGCTTAAAAAACGATGGCTTTTTTTAAATAAGACGCATAATATAAAATACAGTTATTAGGGGTTTTAGAGATGTTTTGGGCTTGTTTAGGGCTAGTTTAGGATGTTTCAACTTTTTTATGGCTCATTTAGGATGTTTTATAGGTTTCAAGCAACTTTTAGCCTGAACTTGGCCTGAAATTGCGCCTCAGTGCCTAAAGGCGCACCTCACCAGTCAAAGCGCACTGACGCGCACCTCATGCACTTTTGACAACATAGTCTTCCACTATTACTAAACCAGTTCAAGAACACCATTTAAACGTATTAAAATATCTATATCCTGCAACTTCATAGTTAATTACTAAAAAATCGACCTAATTACAATGTTGAACCAAACTACCAATTGCTAACGAGAGACGACATCATATCTTTCTACTTAATTAGGTGCAAAATAATGAATCTAACTACAATAACCGGTCAACATCCACATCTAGAAATTAATTAAAACATCTATCATATTCCTTTTATGGTCTCAGTTTTGCATATGATTACAAATTAGGTGCAAATACGGATTATTACAAACAATAATAACATAGAATGATTGCATAGTACATATACTGATATACAAACACAAAAAACAATCCAGAATGCCAAAGCATTATTAATTAGAGCATAGAGACAACGGATTAACTATAAGTTGATAATCTGATCACTAGCAGATTAAAGTACGAGTGTCGTAAGCTGTGCTAGGGTTAGAATCACGTGATTAGCACGTGAACGTAGTTAGAGAGAATAACGTACCAGAGTCTGTGATATTAGCTCGTGAAGTTAGGGTTAGAATGAGGTGGTCGGAGATCGCCGACGATCAAAGAGACTGCGTCTGATTTAAAATTTTGGAGGGAGACTAAATTTTTTTACTATTTATTTGAAACCAAGAGTTTGTTCAAATCAGACGAACCAACATATTAGGGGCTTGGTTTGTTGGGAAGGTGCGGGGGTGGGGCCTACTTTATATTATAAAAGAAAAGTTTTTTGTGTTTGGGTATAAATTAATGAAAGGAAAGTAAGTGATCAGGTAAAAAAGTGGGTTGTGGTTTGAAATGATGTGGCATGGTGACGTGACGGTTTGATGATTTGTTACGGGGTGCATTGTCGTTGTTCTCGAAGCATTCACAATATATGTTTTTGGCAGACATTTATCATGACTCTTGTACATGACTTCTTTTTTAGTAGTAAGATTTAGGGTTTTTTCGTTCCTTCTCTTCGATAAGAATATCGACTTGAAATGATAAAAATTCCTCTTGATTCTCTTGTGTTCAGCGAAAGAACTGCCTAAGCATACTTTTTCGGATCCAAACTTCTTTGTTCTTTCTAAGTCTTCGTCTTGCATAGAAGAACGCAACTGTTGCAAAAACGGGTTTGTTATTGTTGTACTCATATTTAAGTGATGCTTTTGGTGTTAGTTTTTTCACAAGAACACTCAAAAACTAACTAGTGTTGGGTCTTGTGTACAATTTTTTTTTTTTTTGGAATTACGACTTTCTTTGTATTTGGCCACTACACTCCTTAAATTGGAGAGTCTTGTTGCCCCATTTTAGGCAGACTATGTTGTCCTAACCGAACCTATGGTGACTTCAGAGTTTGGCTTGGGCATTCTCCCGAGAAACCATACCACCGGCTGCCACTTGACAGTTGTTGTGTCGACACAAAAGCAGAACTCTCTGGTGTAACACATGGTGGGACGAAAACCCGGGTGGGTTTGGGATTAGAACTGACAACCTCGCAAGGTTTAGCTCAAATCCTTCATTGCGATAATCTACCAAAAAGTGACACAAATGATGATCGGTCTTGGGTCTCCACTGGAGAACCCGAGCCTTCCTACCACTAGGCTACAAGTGAGGATTTGGGTCCCGTGTACTATTACTATATACATATATAATATGGAGAGAGAATAAATGGCTTTAGGTAATGATGTGGCAATGGCTTTAAATGTTTTTAGGTTTCATTATTAGGTGAGTTTTGGTATTTTTAAAGAACTAGTGGTATTCTATAACGCGCGTTGCGCGAAAGACATTCAGGTTTCCACCCACGCTTCGTGACATTAATTTATGAAAAACACAATTACCGGTTTTATACATACCATCGTTGACCCTTTATCAAGCGTGTCTAACTCTTGACAACAAAATGAATACTTTCTGATCATATATCAAGTAGAGTTCATAATAACTCAATGGCAACATAATAATCAAATCCAAATTTTATATAAACATAATTCAATTCTAAATATCAAAAATCAAATTGTATAAACATGCCTCATGTCGATCTTTGAACAACGGATACAATCATTTGCAGGTGTCACCCAGGAAAAGGCGAATTCAACGCAAAGTTGGAACCACCATAATTGGTATGCAGATTAATACATTAACCTCAATTCTTCTTGCATCTTCATTGAAAAATGCTCTAAATATATACGAATTGATAAAGTCCATTAAATAAGTGTATGCATGAAATATGTGAGCCACATACCAGATTCATTAGAGCCGAAATGAAAATTTGGTGCTATCATGATCCCACTTGCCCTTCAAGACATTAGCAACCACTTCTTGTAGAAGCATGACACTTGTACTCTGTAACTTACAAGGATCCAAGTATAAATATAACCTAAATTATTCAAACCCAAAAGAAACCAGCTCAAATACAATGTCCAATTTAGGAGTCTTGTGGGCATTTTATAAGATTCATGTAACATAAGACAAAAAAACCTATTCACAGCTGGTCATCTCAGGATTAAAAAAAAAAAGATTTTTACCACATCCACTGTAATTCTTTACAGTTCTGTTCACGCATCCACGTCCTAAATCAGAAATACCTGGGTCAGATGCGTGAGTGAAGAACAAATGTGTAAAGGGAAAAACTCAAACTGAGAAAGTTAGTCAACAGTCAATAGAGAATACAGAAGACCTCACCCTATCAAAGGGTAATAACGCCGGCAAGCAAAAGCAGGAGTAGTGCATACATGAAGCGTCATCGTCTTAGGCTCTTAGCCAGCCACTGGCCCACTACCACCATGTTCCAAGATGTCCAGCTTTCATCTTCTATTATTGTTGACCATATGTATAGACAGGAAGTTACAAAGTATCACAACAGGGTCATCTTCAAAACCCATGCATGGTAACCAAAAACAAATTTCAAGGTTAACCACTTTTGACAACTAAATGCAAGTATGTTCATGTCTTTATTAAAAATTTCGCTTTACATATTTTAGTTGCTGGAGTTTAGAAGCCATATGTAAGCAGAATATTATAAACATTACTGACGAACATATCAAATAAAGGAGGTACGAAAATCATTACCACGGCACTCAAATAGTACCGAAAGTCCGTATGAATAGCAACGGTGATGAACAAATGTGTTGATGGGTGCGATATCATCGACAATGGCGTAGCGTTGACCTCGGTTCGCATTAGCCGCGATTCGTCATGGAGAAATCGCTAGTGGCAGTGTTGCTGCATGTAGACAATAAAAATCAAATGCACGAAGTTTAACTTTCTAGTGTTCTATATAAAGTATAAACAATAGCTAACGAAGAGTAAACTGGCCCGCCGATTGAAGATTTGAAGACAAAAGTCCAGGTTCAGTTCTAAATTTCGATCCAAAATCAAGCTACACACAAAACGACAGTCTGTATTGCTTACAAATAAGTGATAATGTTCTAAAAAAATAAGTTAATACCTATGGAAAACTTGTAATCGCCACTGTTGCAAACTCTAGTAGCGTAAGAAATAAGTCGATCGCAGATACAGAAAAAATAACAATCCTAAATGCATAACGCTTTGTAGGTGAGAGTTTTAAAAAACCGTGAACCACCATATTCATTCTTTGTGTATCTCTATCTTTATATCTTTTTCTCCATCACCAGATCCATCCGAAAAGGTATTTAAATAAGAAAATAAAATCAATATACAACAACTAAATAAAAAAAATCAATATCTATACTCTGCTTAGGGATGCAATATGCACATCTCCTTCTCTCATGACTTTCCAATCTTCATTTTTTTTCCCTAAAAAAGGAACATGTTGTAGGTGCATTTATCATATCTAGCACAAAAAAAAATGAAAAATTACAATATGTATTAAGGGTTATTAAAGTATACAATAAACTTGGAACTTACCCAAACAGTCATCAGCAACCCAGATCAGAACGGGGTTGGGTAGAGCCAAATCGTCATCGGCAACCCAGTTCTTCGCCTGGGAAGGTCGTCAACGGCTACCCAGATCTGTATAAAAGTGATGCTTGTTTCTACTAATTACTTAACCAAATCAGAGGTGATAAACTTACTTGACTAACCTATTAATTCAAACCCACATATAATTATGTAAGGGAAAATATTGTACTGTTGGTACGATTAAAAAAGTATATACACAATAACTATGTTGGAAACCCTTTGTTGGTTAAACCTCACCTCACCTGAAACCGCACCATCGTCTAATCGGACGGAAAGGTGTTCTTGTATTTCATTTGGGTTCGCGTTTGTTTCATCACCAAAACCACATAGTTCATCTACATCTGTTCAACGGTTGCTGCCCTCTTGCGCCTCGCTCACTCTCTCTCATCAGTTTGGAGTTGCAGGTGGCAATGATTGGTGATATTTGATGATTAATAAATTTAGGTTTCCAAACTTCTAATTAAATAAGTTACAAACGTAAATTTATTCACATGTTAGCACAAATTAAATATAAAAACAGTACCTTTGCTCTATTCCCCTGTTTGATATCATAGATAAAGACAAAGCAGCAAAAAGAGAGAAAAAATCAAAGAAATTTAGGAACAACTATTAAATTGTGTTTCTTGAGCTTGCTTCATGCCTTCATAACAGGAACTCGAGATGAGACCGACATAAATGTAGAGTGAGAAAGAGATGTTTGTGATGTGGTCATTTGTGCAGAGGGTAAGGTAAGGGGTAGAGAAAGGAATGAGACGCGTGTAAAAGTGGGTGGAAAGGGTAGACACGTGGGTTGAAAACAAAAACTACAAGTGTTGTCTTGCTGAAGGGAAAAAATTAAAAAAAACAGGTGGATAAATGCTGCTCAAGAGATTCGAACCTTGGTGGGGGCTGTATGAGAGGGGTAAGGTATCCAACTGGGCTGCAAGTAACTTTGAATTACCTTTTGTAAACAATGTTTATAAACAATATAAAAATAAAATATAATAAAATTACTGTTCAAATAAGAAGGCTTATTATATATAGTATAATTAGTATTTTTGTGATGTGGAATGTGACTATGAATGTTTTTAGGTGTTTTTATTATAATTTCTTATTGTGGATGGTCTTATAACACTATAGGGTGTGGCAAGGAATCCCACGACATGGGTTAATGTGGCACGAGGCAAAGGTGCGTGAGGGAGGGTGTTTCGACTGTGTGACTTGCAGGGCGTGGAGACTAGAATCGTTGATCATTAAAAAGAAAAGATAACGTTTATTAAAAAAAAAAAGACGTGTTAAACACATAGATTTTTAATCGTAATCGGTGGTTAGAAAGGTACTTATGATGACGAAGATGCTAGCAATGAGGAAAAACTTGATGGCACATATGAAGATTCAAGATTACCCGATTCTGTCTTCTCATCCTTTCGACGACTAGCATTTTTTGCATTAATTGAAGATTAACCAATTTTGTATGTATATTGTTGCTTTTGCATGTTTGCAATACCTATATAGTTTATACTAATTTATAGTGTAATTTTGTAACAAGTTTAATTGGAGGCTGGAGCTCATAAGTCGGTAGGGTGGAGTGAGTTTTACAAATCTATAAATGTTTTACTAAAATACTTAGATTAACTAGTTGTGATCTTACTTTGGCTGAAATCCTCTTGTTTTTATGTTAAATTTTATGATTGAAATAGCTAGTTACTTCACGAGTTATGCAATAACCGACACAAGACAAGTTCTTCTAGACATGTGTTAATACGAGTCCAAGACAAGTGCAGCAAGAGAATTTATTTTTAGTTTTGTCAGTAACTTCTTCATGTTTCAGTGGGAGCGATCCATGATGGTGACCTCTTGATAAGTTTTGCGAAGAATATTGGTTCGAGATGGGATTTCAATGTATCAATTATTATACGATTAAACTAAGAATTCAATTTTATAATTTCCAAATTTGAAATTCTCTCTTTTATTTAAAAAATAATAAACATTTGAAGTCAAAAGTTACATGAGTTTAAGTCTAAGGGTTGGTTAATTTGTTTATAAAAACATTAGGAATTTTATTATAACTAACAGGAAATTTTGAGTAAACACTTATTGCATGAATAAAGAAATTGTGACAAAGATAACAAGTATAAATCAACAAATATACCAAAAGAATATACACAAATTATTCAACGAAAAGTTCAATCAGAACTTAAAGCCCAGCATAAAATGGCACGCCGGTGTTTGGCAACCACGACTGGCCGGCGATGAAATTCGCAACCGTAAACCGAGAAGCCTCGTTTGAGTTGGTGATAACCCGGTAGCCACGCCACTTCACTCTTCGGCTAGTTGAAGAACCCGGTCCAGTGTTCCTATATTCTCCGTAATACAAAGTATTAAGAGCAAAGTTCCCATCCCATTCTAACCATCCAGCTGGGTCTACCAAACTATCCATATAATTATTCAAAAAGACCGTACGAGAATATTGCTTCCAGGGACGGCCTAAGAATGTTTTGAACGAGCCCAATACTGGTTTTAAGTCGGATCCAACCATGATTCGAGAATTCTGAATCGAGATCCCAGTGTTTTGGTTTGAGTCAGTTCGGCCTTGGGCCGTGATGGTGATCTTTTGGGAAGTCATGGGCCGTCTTCCGTAGATCATGCAGTTTTGGAAAACTACGGCTGCGTTGCCAAAGATGAAATCGATAGTGCCATAAATGTAGCATTCTTTGTAGAATTGTCGTTGGGAGTGGACGTAGAGGGTGTCTTGGTATCCTTCAAAACCGCAGCGATAGAAGACAGATAAGTCGGACCCAGACCGTAGAGCCACGGCTTGGTGGTTCTGGGGGCCCGCAGTGTTGCGGAAGGTTATGTCTCGGGCAATGAATCCGGACCCGGTTACAACTGTTGTCAGTTGGAAACAAAACGTATGAGAACACTACCAGCTTATCAAAAAGTCACATATATATTGTATTTCCAAAAATAATTATTATTTTTAGTGAAATTTGAAGACTTTTAACTATTAGGAAATCTAAAAATGTTTTGCTTTTTTGATACAGAAGCAATAAATATTCTTGATTTAAAGTGCCTTATGTGGTTCCAAATGTTAACACCACATAATTCCAATTGTCAACTTCAAATTATGTGATGTTGACAATTGGAACCCAACACCACAAATCGGTTTTACATTGTTTAAAACCCTTTCTTCTTTTTGTTTTTGTTTTTGTTTAGAGGTGTAGAAAAATAGAGTGTGGTTACTTAGTGAATGTGGCGGAGTCAAACGTGGTGGAGCCCCCTCCGACACTCCGGCTACCGGTGATGATGGTGTACTTCATCCCATCACCGACAAGCATTATATTTTTCATGTTATTCCCAATCTCAATATTCTCTCTATAAACACCCCTCTTTATATAAATAACAAACCTCGCACTTCCACTCGTCTTTGAGGCAGCATCAATCGCTGCCTTAATTGTCCTGTAGTTCCCCGAACCATCCTGAGCCACCACAATATTTGCCCTTGGAGCCGCGGTCTGCAAAAGCTTTCTATCTCCCGGTCCAAACCACTTTGGAAATCCATCTTTAGAAGTCACCACGGGTGTCCTTGAACCATTGTTGATAGCCAAAGTATTACTAATAAGCTTCGTCACATTATTATTCATGAGTGGCAACATGTAGTCAGAAGCATTGACCTCCACGAACCCAGCCCTACAAGTCTCGAGGTTGGTCAACGCAGTGCTGAGCCATGTCTGAGCATCAAAAGTGGTGCACTTGGTGGTTGGGTCTAGGGTATGGTTTAGCTGAAATATGGTATTTTCATAGAGCTTCAAACAGTCAGCCCATGCAGCCCTTTCGCGCTCATTACGACACTTTTGACCAAGCCATTTGGTGTGGCTCTCGGCGTTAAGTGCCCTTTCCATGGCTAATTCCAAAGCCGCCTTTCGAAAATCAGATTTGCCCATAACATGACCGAATTTGTGCCGCTTGTGGCTCATGAAATGCTTGCATGGCTCGGGGTTTGGCGTTTTTTCGCACCACCAGTTTATGTCGTTTGGTAGGGCTAAGGAAACGAATGTTGAAATGAAGATGGTGATGAGGAGTATGAACAAGGGGACGTTCATGGGCATGTTTTTATTAGTTTGTATGTTGGTGGTTTGTTTGTGAGATTTAGGGTATAAGGTGAGGTTATTTATAGTTTCAAGATCCAATGTAATCATTGTCACAAAGTTGACATTCTCCTTAAAACCAATCTGTTTTTAGGTGGTGTTTAATTGAATTTATGTTTTCAACTGGATTGTTACAAATAAAATAATTAAAATGTAAAATTAACTACAACAAATTAAGATGAACTTAAACGAGGGATAATATATAATAAGCTACTTTACATTAAAATTATTACTCTTTATTTAGTTATAAATACAATATTAGAGCCATTAATCAACCTACCATTTGATTTCAATTAGGAAATTTTTTATGTCATATTACTTTTAAATTCATAAATGCATCAAATAACGTTATTGGTACAATTTATGAATGAACTCAAGGAAACTGAGTTCCCTAACTGATTTATAAAACACCGATACACGTAAGTATATAAACTTTATATCTATACATGTTTATCAATTAACTAATTAGTGTCCTAAGTTTATTTCCAGCTCAATCACCTTTAGTCACCTCAAGAGATCGATTAAAAACTCTAGCTTGCAAACCCACTCATATTAGAGGTCGAATTTTACTACTACTACTTATTATTATTATTATTATTATTATTAATTTATTATTATTATTATTATTATTATTATTATTATTATTATTATTATTATTATTATTATTATTATTATTATTATTATTATTATTATTATTATTATTATTATTGATTGCTTGATGAGGTATTAGAGGTTGAAATTTTACTAAGTTTTTTGTTGTGTTGCTGTGATCTTATGATTTGATACAAGAAGGGATTAGATTGGATTGAAAGGATGGCTTGGTAGATATCAAATTCAAATTGAAGCTAAAAACTAACTATCGTTCTAGCATAACAAGTAAGTTATGTAATGTGTCCCTAAACATCAAATGATGTGAGACATTTGTGGGTTGTTGTGAAGATGATGCCAAGGGGGATATATGCAATAGAAAAATTTGTTAAGGAAATCATTGTTAATCTATTCACCTTATTAAAGAAACTCAATGGATGTGATTGTAATTTTGCCGCACATTTAAGAAGGCATATCAAGAGGCACAAGTATACATCTCTATATTTTCTTCCTTTTATGCCATATAGTACAATTTTTTATGACAATTTTACAAATAAGTAATGCAAAATGACTCTTCCATGCATGCATTTATATGATGACTCTCCATATGTTCAACGCTTATATTTATATTACTTTTGTATTTATGTAAGGGCTTATGACTTTTCATATGTTTAACTCCTATATTTTTATTACTTTTGTATTTATGTAAGGGTATATATAAAGAGGCATTTGCATTTCATAAGATACATCAATAAGAAAAGTATTCCCTCACTCTCTCATTTTTCTCTTTATATTGTTAATAGGCTTATATGAGTCATGGAGTTATACATTACAATAGGGCAATTGATAAATTGAAGTTCAATGTGAGTTTGTTCATCTCCTTCATTATGTTAATATATTCTATAGCATTTGAAGACTCTTTGAGTCCATTAATGTGTTGTAAAAATATATCACATGACAAATGTACAAGAAAATGAGAAATGGTGCATTGATTTGTTATGGTCCTTGTCATAGTGGAGATATTTCAATTGTAGATATGTTTTAACTTTTACTCTTATTGTCACAACTTTGAGATCTTGAAGTAATATTATTTTACTCTAAGCAAAGTTGTTCTAGGATGATGTATAGTTTCAACATTTGCTAGTTATCATAGGAATGTTTTTACTAAGAAAATCTAAGTTACCCGTTTGGAGCGAACATATTATTTTTTATAATTATGTATAATGTGTTTCTTGCGTCATTATTGTCATATCTTTTTATTACCTTTATTTTGTTTTAATACTTAATTGCTTACTTAGTTTATTTGCAGGTGTTAACATTCAAAGTAGTGAGGAAGTTGCTATGAAGCTCATATGTTTTCTTATTTTTTTTTTAGGATCTAGAAGTTTCTAATTGTTTTATTATTTATAATGATCAAACCATGTTTTATTTGGATACATAGACATAGTTAGATAAACATGTGTAGTTCTTCACGTTTACACCCAGTCATCAATTGTTTAGTATGTTTGCGTATTCTAATAGTGTTGTGTATTAGATTGGGCTTCGCATTTTGACCTTCTTTACTCAACTTTCATGCTTATGGATTTTATAATTAAAGGATGCACTCATGTCTGTTTGCAATTTGAAACCCTCATTTCTTGATTTGTAAGTTTCTATTGACAGTACAGTTTACACTCTTTTATGTAATATGTAATTATAGTTTTTGACTCTTATTTTCACTATCCATATGTTAATATGTTGAAGCAATATAGTTTTTTAATCTAAGCAAGATTTTTCTTTATCAACATAAAGTTCATACACATATATGTTTGTTCTTCATTTATTATAGTATTTCATTGGTGTTCCTTAAGTGTCAACCAAATAAGCCGATATCCAACTAAGGAAAACGTATTAAAGATTCATAAAATTAATCCCAAGGCCCAAGGGTGATATGATATATGTTTAAAGCCAACTAAAAATTCAGTAGACATGTCTTATTTGTAAATGAATTATGAAATAACTTTGAGTAGACTTTAAGATATGGTGAGAATTACAATTAAATCAACAATTTCAAGTTTTGTATAATATCATGATGTTGTATTGTAATCCGTTTTTAAATTCCGCTGCAACGCGCGGGTAAACCCACTCGTTATAATATAGATGAGAAAGAATTCTTAAAAATAAACGAAAGAGTAAACCTGTCAACAGTTATAGAATTGAACAAAGAAGAACCCACATGTACCGTGACACTCCAATAACGTGTTACTTTTATAGAAATCAGATTAAATCCAACCATCCATAAGATTAGGAACAATACCATAATCCATAAATGAATTCCGATATAAAGAATATTGATTAAAGTACTTTATTCATTACACTATGATTGTCTAAGTTATTGAAAGGTCTTTTAGTAGTCTCGTCACTACCAACCTTGATTCCTTAGATAATTACTCGCACTACTAGAAAATTGAGCAATTGCGATAGCGATTCCGGACGCAAAGCGGTCGCAATTGTCCTTTTGCTACCGTTTTACGACTGTAAAGGTAGTCGGAAAAAACACTCGACGCAAATGCCCTATTGCGTCCAAGTTGCGACTGTTGTTATCTTTTTCCGACCCATATTTTGCGACTATAACAGCGGTCGCAAATATTGCGACTGCTGTGAGGTTATGTTTGTAACAAGAAACCTGCGACCATTTTGCGACAGCTTTTCTTGCAACCGTTTTGCAACCGCTTTCCTTGCAACCGTTTTGCGATCGCTTGTCTTTTGCAACCGCTTTTGCGGTCGCAAAATATTTTTCTTATATATTTGATTTTTAGCTTTTTGGAGCTATTTTCTATTTTAATCTTCTTATAACATCATATTTTTAAAATTTAAGCATTTATTGGGAATTCACAAAGTTATATAAAACATTCTACTTGAAACATCAATATCTGAGTTAACATAAAAAACACAATCAAAATAAAATGTTTATAGCGTAAGTCGATGATTAGACGTTTTGAAACCTAACTTTTAACATCGCTTCAATGTTTGCCATCCTTTCGTTCATAGCCTCTTTCTCCGCCTTATCTTTCTCTTTTTCCATCACCAACTCCGCAATAATTCCGTTCAGCCTTTCTTTCTCTTCTTCTTTTTCTTTCACTACATCTTGGATGATCGCGTTCAACTTTTCAATCTAATAAACCAATGCAAAGTGTTAAAGATCAAATTTATTAAATTCAAATTTAACATCATATAATTATCCAACTGTCTCTATTATTACCGAATTGAACAACAATCTGCGCAACATAGACAAATTTTTCCATCTATTTGTCTTGTGCATATCATAGGATAGGAAAATTCTAAAGAAGAACATGACATGAAAGAAAAAGACATAACAACAAATATCAAACAAATCTACAAAAAAAAAAAAACTATAAAGTGCAGCTATAAACATATAAAATTAAAATAGGGATCTGATAAAAATACTACTAATTCAAGATAAGAAAAGTTATGACTAGCTCTAGTTTTATAACACAGTTGGTTATAGTACTAATTAAGGATACTTAGGACACAACCAAAAAAATATAATGTTAAAAATCTACAGTTTCTAACTCTGTTTTGACCCATCCTAGATTTTTTCACTCTGTTTAGACATTTTTTTTTGTTAGCAGTGAAACATTTTCCTTTTATTGTTTGACTAGTCAAATGATGCAAGTTTCATGCGAGTGAGCCTGCATGTAGACGGTCGAGATTACCTTAAGTGTGGAAATGAAAGGTAGAAAAAGATCTCTTTGCAATCCACGTTCGTAAAGATTATCTGGAGCACGGTTTGATGTAGCAACAAGTATCTACACTTGCGGCATGAAAACAACAACACTTAGTTACATGTGAACATTATGAAATGTTTATAGAATATATGAAAACAAATTCATAAAACTCTGATCACTTACAACACCATTACAAAAAAGATGTTTAAATAAGCGGTTTAATATTAAAGCATCGGCTACATCATTAACCTGACAAAAAAATAAATAAAAATAAATACATCAGTAAACATGTGGATATATAACAAACAATCTAAAGGGTTGTTTAGACATATCATGGCGCAAGTCATAACATACCATGAATTCATCTAAACACAGCAAAATAGATTCATGAGAAATCTCGCCTGCAACGACTTCAAGGGGATCAGATACTCCTTTGTGCCTCTACATATAAAAAGAATTTGAAAGTCAAACTTATTGTCCTTTAATTGTTAATAATGGAATATCAGTTTTGTAACAAAATGAATACCAACATTTTTCTATGTCATATTACTTTATAAAGTTCATTAAACTTATGGTATGTATGTTGAAGTCAGAATCTGTTGGTTTAACTTCAGAAGTCAAACTTGTGTCAAACTGAGTACAAGCAAACAAGTTAGAGAGTAAGCATTTGACCTGCAAGCGACTGTGAACGTTCAACATAAAGTCGTGAAAATGAATCCTCTTTTTCCTCCAACTGCAAGGCCTGAGGACATAAGTTGGAAGTACATTCCGGATTAGGTTCTATCACTATCGGGTAAAAATGTTGAAATAAAAGATAAATAGTTGAAAGAAAGAGGGTGAAATGGGTCAAACAAGTTATAACTTTGTATAGCATACTGTTAATGTTTCCAACCTCTTAAATCACTTTATTCAAAAAACTAGATTACTCTTGGATTAATATAATTTTTTTAATGATATTCAACCCACCCATTATCAAGAGAGCAAACCAACTTAAAAAATCTAGTCCTTACAGTTGATCAAAAAATAAGTCCATCAACATGGTTTTTCCGGTGCCAACCCCGCCATAAAGATAGAGTCCTTTCACCGGTGAGACTGAAGTTTGAGGCATAAACCGAGACCACAACCACCTACTCCTTAAATTGACTTAACGCCCGTTAGTTGGCAGTTGAACTATATATGACTTTTGAGTCCATATTTGACTTTTGAAGTCAAATGACTACACCTCAAGTCTGATAAAGTTTTAAGTTTAAGGGTAAAACTGGTAAAAGTTACTTACCTCCCGGTTTTCCCAGGATCAGAATCACGATCCAAGTGACATGCATGGACCGAGTTACTGAGCTCATCATAGAGTCTTTGAATTTCTCTTAAGGTTCCTATCTGCAAAAGAATTGTAAGCAACTAAGCAACTGAAGTATTTGAAATAAGGAATACTTACCAATAGATTTTGATTATAGTTTACCTCTAATACGTCAGACAAGTTAGGAACAGGCTAAAAGGGAAATGGGTCATATGGGTCAAAAGTCAACCAAAGTGTGAAGCAACTAATAATAGACAGTAGCAGAACAATGATATTAATAAGATAGAAAGGTGAGATGCTGGACATATATAAGGTTACATATATATTATTTTATTATAAGTCTTTCTTTTGGATCAAGGGTGTGTGAGTGGCGTCATCCGCCTGGACCAAACCAAAAGCTGAACACTGGTGATACGGCGATAATCTAAACAACCATTCCAGACAAGTAACACAGATAACCAAAACTGCATTACCACTGGATTACACAAACAACCAACAGCCAGACCTTTCGGTACAGACATAGTCCAGAATTATGCTAGGTCGGCATCAAAAACAAAATAGTGGGTCGAGTCGAGGAAGCTTGGTTTTAAAAAGCGTTAAGCGCACAAAAGCGGCGAGGTCTAAGCGCATCGCGCGAAGCACAAAGCGCAAAAAGCGTGGGATTTTCTTACCCGAAGCGCACAATAATTATATAATTTTTTTATATATATCCCTAACGCTCGACTACCGATTTGCTAATATTGTTGTTGCTCTAAGTCTTCCCACATAGCCACAAACAGTCCGAGTCAATTCTGCTTGTATTCCATAAAAATACCTTAGGATGCCTAGAAACCATGTTTTATTAAAATCAGTCACAAATATACAAACACATACAGAATTAGACTTGTGTGATAAATTTTATTCTAGTTTTGGTGTTTAAGAATTTAACTTCTGATTTTTGTTGTAAATGATTCTGACAGTCAAAATTACTAATATAGTCATTCTTGACCCACACTTTACTAATATGCCTATATGAGCTGGATTGAATACTGAAAACCAGATCTAATACAGGCATTGATTAACGAACACTTACCGATTGACCTAACGAATCATTTGCGATCCGTTGGCGACTAGGTTTCTGAGACGAGATTGATTTCAGATAACCTTTGGAACGAACCGAAATACTCTTAGGCATTGCAACTCTCTCTCCATTATGCCTCACAAACTGTAAATATTATTTTCATTCATGATGGGAAAAATTAACCTAACGAAAACAGATCTGGAATAATGTAAACAAAATTAACAAAGTAAACCCTAAACCCTTCCAATAAGTGGTACTAAAATTGATATACCTTCACAAACTCTTCAAACTCTGGATATACCTTCACAAACTCTTCAAAACTCTTCAGATCTGGAACCAATAGCTGGAACCCTAACATTAAAAAAAAACGAAATCGGGTTAAAAGTTGAGTAGGAGCTCAAAGAGATGTTAATGAAGGTTAAGGATGAAGCTTATCTACCTGAATCACTAATTCAGGTTAAGGAGACGTTAATGGAGCTCGTGAAATCCTTCAATCGAATGAAAGCCTTGTGAAGATATGAAGTTGTATAATGGAGCTGTTATAATCGTTATAAACGTTCAAACAGTTATAATCGTTTTCTGTACATTCGATCGTTGAAGATTATACAATCGTTTTCTGTACCCACACCCTTGGTTGAGATATGAAGTTGTATAATGGATATGAAGTTGTGGAAGATATGAAGTTGTATAATGGATCAGATTGGAAGGTTGTGGAAGGTTTTATTCTTTTTTTTTTTAGTTTTTAAGGAAATTACAAAATTACCCTTGCTCTTTAATTATTACTGCGACCGCCAGGACGGTCGCAAACTAAGCGGTCAGAACGCGGTCGCAAATCCTACAATAGTGATCGTATTTTAATATTTTTCGACTGTTTTGCGACCAAAAGTAATCGGTCGTAACATTTGCAACCGTTTTATGACCGTTTTGTGGTCAATCGCAAATGTTGCTACCAAAAAGTGATCAGTCGGAAAACGACTGCTAATTTTGCGACCTTTTTTACGGTCGGAAATTTTGGTTGCAATTGCTCATTTTTCTAGTAGTGTCGGTGTGCATAAAGAAAACAAAAGCGCTACCCACTTAACGGATAATAACGGGAAAATGTAAAAAAACAAGTTGAAACATGTTATAATTATAAAACATAAAATGAACTAATATGGATAAGAATATCAAATAATGAAGTCTGAAGTATTATTTCTGCAACTGAAATCTATAACTTAACTTATAATAAAAGAATTGAATATAGATGAGGTGGCATTCAATGGAGGCCTCAACCCTCATTTGAATGTGTCACGTGGCACGTTGAGGGGATAGTTTTTAATTTATTTTTTTATTTTGTTTTCATCCATTCTCCTACACTTATCTAACCCTAATCTCTTTAAGAATTTAAAAACAAATTTAAATTTTTCTCTCTAATGTTTCCTCCCATCATTTTTAAACGTTAATACTTTTATATACAAGATTTTTTAAAGAAAAAAATTACACCAAATTAACGAGCGTTTTATTATCTTTCCAACGAGTATCATAGTGCTATATAAAAAACGGAGAAAAAAACGACTATTTTTTATGGGTTTCGTTCATACATGAAAAAAAACACAAAGTGTTCAGGTTATTCATTAATCATGTTTTTTCTTTTAAACCAGGTTCTTATATACAACGTTGAAATTTACCCTAATCGCCATGCTATCATTGGAATTTTACTCTTCTAAAGATAGATAGGTATACTTCATCAAGAGAAGTTAGGAGAAAGAATCGCGCAACACTGCAACACATGGTGTCACCTTATAGCAAGGTTATTTTTTTTATTTATTTAATTATAAGAGTAATAATTATTACTATTAGTATTAGTATTATTAGAATGGTTATCTTTTTCAACCCCGGGACACTTCCGGGATAAAAGCTAGTTCACATATATAGAAAATGAGCATGCTCGGGTAACTGAATAGATTTTATCTGGGTAAGTCGAAATTTGCGTTGAGTTAAGTCTAAGGGACATAGTTATGGATTATACAATTAAAAAAATCAAAGATTTTATTACAATTAAGTAATTAACCCGAAATTTTAAGTAAACTCTTATTACATGAATGAAAGAAATTGTAACAAAGAAAACAAGTACAAATTAACAAATATACCTAAAGAAAAGAAGCAGTAAAAGGAATACACAAATTATCCAACAAAAGTTCTATCAGAACTTAAAGTCCAGCATGAAATGGCACACCAGTGCTTGGCAACCATGACTGACCGGCAATGAAATTCGCAACCGTGAACCGAGAAGCCTCGTTCGAGTTGGTGATAACCCGGTAGCCACGCCACTTCACCCTTCGGCTAGTTGAAGAACCCGGTCCAGTGTTTCTATATTCTCCATAATACAAAGTATTAAGAGCAAAGTTCCCATCCCATTCTAACCATCCAGCTGGGTCTACCAAACTGTCCATATAATTCTTCAAAAAGACCGTACGAGAATATTGCTTCCAGGGACGGCCCAAGAATGTTTTGAACGAGCCCAATACTGGTTTTAGGTCGGATGCAGCCATGATTCGAGAATTATGAATCGAGATCCCAGTGTTTTGGTTTGAGTCAGTTCGGCCTTGGGCCGTGATGGTGATCTTTTGGGAAGTCATGGGCCGTCTTCCGTAGATCATGCAATTTTGAAAAACTACGGCTGCGTTGCCAAAGATGAAATCAACCGTCCCGTATATGTAGCATTCTTTGTAGAATTGTCGTTGCGAGTGGACATAGAGAGTATCTTGGTATCCTTCGAAACCGCAGCGGTAGAAGACCGATAAATCGGACCCGGACCGTAGAGCCACGGCTTGGTGGTTCTGTGGGCCCGCGGTGTTGCGAATGGTTATGTCGCGAGCAATGAATCCGGACCCGGTTACAACTGTTGTTAGATGGAAACAAAACGTGTAAGAACATAAAAAATTATTAAAAGTCACACATATTGTCTTTCTCAAAATAATATTAAAAATTTTAATGACATTTGAAGACTTTTAACTTTAGGAAATAAAATCTCTTTCGCTTTCTTGATACATAAGCAAGAAGTCTACTTAATTTAAAGATGTTTCTAGATTGTTGACAATTAGCAGCCAAAACCATGACTTGGTTTAATTTTTGTTTAAAAACCCTTTTTTTTATTTGGTTAAATCTTTTACACAAATGTTAGTGGGAGCAAGCTTTCTATCTCTTTCGACAAAATGGGGGAAAGGATTACCCTCTCACACCCTGTTCGGACATTATAAATAACTTACTGAGTGAAATTTCACTTTGTACGTTATTTTCTTTGTTTATAACAACTATAGAGCGATAACTTACTAACGGTGGCGGAGTTAAAGGTGGTGGAGCCACCTCCCACGCTTCGGCTGCCAGTTATGATGGTGTACTTCATCCCATCACCAACCAACATTATATTCTTCATTTTATTCCCAATCTCAATATTCTCTCTATAAACACCCCTCTTTATATAAATAACAAACCTCCCACTCCCACTTCTCTTTGCGGCTGCATCAATCGCGGCCTTAATCGTCCTATAGTTCCCCGAACCATCCTGAGCCACGACAATATTCGCCCTTGGAGCCGCAGTCTGCAAAAGCTTTCTATCTCCCGGCCCAAACCACGTCGGAAATCCATCTTTATATGTTTCTACGGGTGTCCTTGAACCATTGTTTATTGCCAAAGTATTACTAATAAGCTTTGTCACATTATTATTCATGAGTGGCAGCATGTAGTCAGAAGCATTGACCTCGACGAACCCAGCCCTACAAGTCTCGAGGTTGGTCATTGCGGTACTGAGCCACGTTTGCGCATCGAAGGTGGTGCACTTGGTGGTTGGGTCTAGGGTCTGGTTTAGTTGCAAAATGGTGTTTTCATAGAGTTTCAAACAGTCCGCCCATGCAGCCCTCTCGTGCTCATTACGACACTTTTGACCAAGCCATTTGGTGTGGCTCTCAGCGTTAAGTGCCCTTTCCATGGCTAATTCCAAAGCTGCCTTCCGAAAATCGGATTTGCCCATAATTAGACCTAATTTGTGTGGCTTGTGGCTCATGAAATGCTTGCATGGCTCTGGGTTCGGCGTCTTTTCGCACCACCAGTTGACGTCGTTAGGTAAGGCTGAGGAAATGAATGCTGAAATGAAGATGGTGATCAGGAGTATGAACAAGGGGGTGTTCATGGCCATGTTTTTATTAGTTAGTATGTATGTTAATGGTTTGTTTGTGAGATTTAGGGTATAATGTGAGACTATTTATAAGGTTTCAATGTCCAATATTGTATTAATTGTGACAAAGTTGACATTTGAAAATGTCACCCATTCAAAAACTAGATGTGGATGTTGGAAGAAAGATTCTCATATAAACCAATCTGTTTCTGGGTGGTCATGGATCATTGTTTATATGTTTTCAACGTGTATTGTTACAAATATAATAATAATTATGAGCTAAAACAGTAAAAAGGGATGAATAAAAACTAGGGCTGATATATTTTAAGTGTATAAATAATCAAGATATTAATATACCTTACGAGTTTAATTTAGACAAAATTCGCATAACAAAAGTGAGATTAATATTTAGATGGCATACATGATACAAAATAAACAAATAACAATGTTCTCGATATGAAAATAGTATTAGGATTAAATACAAAGAGGTTTTATATAGTACTAAATGTACAAATAACTAGAGTGAATAATTTCATTTCAACTTGGTAGTTTTATTATGGAAAATTGGATTTTAATACTCCCAACTTTTAGAGTTTGGCCAGCAATACTCCTAACTACAGAAATGTTTGTCAGCAATCCCAACTTTTAAGGTATTTTTCATTGGCACTCCGAAACTAACCCAGTTAGTTTTTTCAGTTAGTTTGCTGACGTGGCATGCTGACGTGGCCATTATTGCTGATGTGGCATGTCGTGTGCATCCCACGTCAGCAATAATGGCCACGTCAGCACGCCACGTCATCAAACTAAATGAACAAAGTAACTGGGTTAGTTTGGGAGTGCCAGTAGAAATACCTTAAAAGTTGGGAGTGCTGGCAAACATTTCTGTAGTTGGGAGTATTGCCGGCCAAACTCTGAAAGTTGGGAGTATTAAAATCCAATAAACCTTTTATTATTGTAGCTGTAGCTAGTGTTTTAAACTATTATAATAATAATAATAACTAGTATGATTTCCCGCGTCTCGCGGCGGGATACATCTAAGTTTATTGAATTTAAAACTAACCTCAACAAACTGAGTAATGAGCAAACCCACCTAAAACGATCGGTGTGTGCGGGATCCTATAATCATTAAACAAAGTAACTATATGTAGAGTATTTTTGTGCTTCCCTAAAATTGAGAGAAGGCAAACAATAGAAAGCAGAGTTGCAAAATCACCCAAAGGCCAAACCTGATGAAAAAATAACAAAATTCAAACCAGAATACTACTACATTTCTATAGAGCACACATTCTTCTGTCCAAAAGAAAATATAATCATATTAGCTCCATTAGATCAAAAGAAAATATAACCATAAAGCTAGATCAAAACCATCACATGTCGGAACAAAATAGAGCGTAAAATCATAACACTGACATGAAAACAAATGCTGATTTGATTCTAATTTGTGTAAATTGAATTATAACATGAGCTGCAAACGATTACACATTCAACTCATCATTTCCTTTTGACCTTTGCTTACAAACTTAATAAAACTTAGATCAAAATAGTATTTTAATACAAATTGGAATTAAAACTACGTTGTTTCTATTGAATACAAGTAAGCCCAACTAAATCCGTTAAGTAGCCCAAATCAAAGACCCATCTGGTGGAATAGAGTAGTGACTAGTGTATAAAGAAGGATCAAAAGAAAGAATAGGCCATGAATATTGTTAGACGTGTTCTTCCTCCCTTCAGTTACTTGTCCTATTATTGTTCACTCTATGAAAGAAAGTTATACTTCCTAATGTATATTTGATATGCATATTCTCGTTATAAAAGTTTTTATTATTTTTAAACATGCTCGAAATACAAATATTGTTTATCCACTGACTATTTACTAAAACTATTGAATGGTTTATATTCCCCAAACCATTGTATGCTGAAAACAATCTTCTCAAAACCATTTGAAGAACACTGAATAAAAACCCAAACCCACTTATCAACTTTCATTTTTACAATAACTCACACTCAAACAATCTTCTCAAAGGTAGAGGAAGAAGATCACGGCGGAGCTATGGCGGTGCTGCAACCTATGCCGCCAGATATCGACACTCAAACATACACCCATCTTCTGGAGTCAGAAACCGGGGAAAGAGAGAGAGGGAGGAAAAGAGAGGATCAGCGACAGAGCGCCACCGCACACGGCGGCATGTCTTCGGTACCCGGCGTATACACCATCTTAAATCAAAGATCGAAAGAAAGATAACCCGATGGTGAGGCTGGTGACTTTTTTCCTACTGTCTCTTGTCTCTATCTCTCTCTCACTCCCTTGTCTAGATGTAGAATGAATTCACATCCCCGGATGATTTTGATGCTTAAGATGGTGGTGATGCGTCAACAAACAGTTGACGATACCTAAAAAGCAAAAACACAAAGAATAAGAACCATCGAAGGCGTATTCAAATAACTATAGAAATGGTACTCAAGGTAGTAGTTGGTTCATCGCCATCATCGAATCTATCTTTCTTAGTCTACGTGAAGGAAGAAGATGACCGTAGAGAAGGAAGGATGTGGAGGTGAAGATGGAGGCGGAGGCGGTGGCATGAGTAAAAGAGGGTTTGAAGGATATGTGAGAGTTGAGCTGATAAAAGAAATCGTATCCCTAAAATGCCCTTCAAAACTTAGAGAATACAAAAAAATGTCCTTGTCCTGTTCTACTATTCATAAGACCCTATGTGTTTTGTTATTATATATAATAATAATAATAATAATAATAATAATAATAATAATAATAATAATAATAATAATAATAATAGCTCTAATTTAAGCATATGTCTAAGTTATTATTTTAGTTTTATTCATTTAACCGGCAATTTGAGAATAAAAAATAAGTTAAATTAACTCTTATAAATCTTTTTATTTTTGTTTAACATATATCAAAATTTTGTTGTGTACGTAAAAACTTCTAATTGTCTAGCTAGTCATATCTCATTATGTACCAAAATAAAGTATTAAAACTGGATTTAACAAAAATCTATATATATAATAAAAGAAAGCAATTTTAATGACATGGCACTCAAGGAGGCATTCTCCCCTTTAAGTGTGCCATGTGTCATGCCATGTGGCAAATTAAAAAAAAACCAAATAATAATATAAAACCTAATCTACTAAAATTAAATTGAGTTAACAAATTTAAATTTTTCTCTCTTATGTTTCCTCCCATAATTTTCAAACGTTAATATCTTTTATATACGATATTTTTTAAAGAAAAAAATTACACCAAATTAACGAGCGTTTTATTATCTTTCCAACGAGTATCATAGTGCTATATAAAAAACGGAGAAAAAAACGACTATTTTTTGTGGGTTTCGTTCATATAGGGAAAAAAACACAAAATGTTCAGGTTATTCATTAATCATGTTTTTTCTTTTAAATCAGGTTCTTATCTACGATGTTGAAATTCAGCCCAATCGTCATGCTTCATTGGAACGCAACATTGCAACACATGGTGTCACCTTATAGCAAAGTTATTTTATTATTTATTTAATTACAAGAGTAATAATTATTACTATTAGTATTAATATTATTATAATTGTTATATTTTTCAACCCCGGGACGCTCCTGGGATAAAATCTAGTTATTAATAATTGAAGTTGTAAATATCATCTCTACTGAATATTGATAAATACCATTAATAATACTCAACCAAAATCCTCATAATCCCATTCATCAACGATACATGTAATCTGTTTTAAAAGAGGGGTAGCTGCACAGCTTGTTACTCATTTACCTGTCATCCACTTGTAATTTGTTATGGTGTGTATTAATGAGAAGAACATATAATATTTGACTAAAGGTCTTTATGTTTTACTATTTGGTGATGATTTCAGCCTCTCAAGTAGATGACATTAAGAGTTCCATAACCCATGTAACATGGTCACGTGTGATATACATTTTTGTTATTTTAACCTGAAAACAAGAGACATAAATCCCTGAAAAAAAACTTGTTCGTGCCAATATTTTTCATCTGATCCCCTTCCTCTTGACTACATAATCGGTAGGCACCTCTTATCTCTGGATCGGCCCTCATCCTACACAGTGGTGGTGGTGGTGGGTGATGGCGGTGGCAATGGGTGGTTTTTCGTAGGGAGTAATATTTGTAAGGTACATGGTAACGTAGATTGATAATTTTATGTTTAAAAGCTCAAAAACTATTTAAAAAAACTAGTTTTTGTGGCTTTTGAAAACAAGTTTCTAATCCTTCCCAAAAAGCCAAAATAACATCCAGTGTTAACAATGTCGGACATTTTGTATGGCTGGAAAAGTCAATAAGTAATTTCCAAACTTGATTCCAAAGGTTCTTGAAATAAGTGATGAAGATGCAAATAAGTAGTTTTTTAATTTAATTACACGGTGAAAAAAATAACAAAAATATTTTAATTAAAATTAAGTAAACAATAAAATAATATCAAATGAATTTTAACTATAAGATTATGAGCTAGGGTGGTTGTTGAGATATTGAGTTTTTTAAGCATAACGACCTTAACATTGCTGTTTTAATGTGAATATAAATTTTAAAATGTTATTAAATTATATTGGATGGAATACCATATATCCGTTATTTAATGGTAGTAAGAATATGTAACGGGTGCACGCTTAACCTAACAACATTCTCTATGAAGTTTGAAATGAGATGATCCATGCATGTCTTTAAACAAAACATACCCATGACCAACTGTAATCGCTTGTTGTATTTAAAAACGAATTTTCAATAAACATAACCTTTGAGATTATTCTCAAAATCTAACAACCACTCTTTCTATAACATGATTCAGTTTTGGTATTGATAAAATATCTTAAATTGCACCGAATACCAACCGGCCAATTCTTACCTATATACTCGCAGAGCGTAGATAGGTTCATATATCACGACTCAATTTGTAAATCAAACTCGTATAAAAGTGTTGTCCAGCCTGCAACTAATGCAGTAGTTAAGGTTAGCGGTTTAAATTTTAGTCCAAGAAGACCAAATGAGCACAAATCTCTCAAAACTAAATAAATGTTTTTTTTTAAATTAAAACTCATTTCTTAAACTTGTCACATTACATCAAAATAGAAAGTAGACGGGCAACAAGTCGCGCCGCCATCCCTTTCCGAATTACGAAAATGTTGTATCAACCAGGGGCGAAGCTTGGTTCTTAAATTGGCGGGGGCCGTAATCAACCCGGACTCAATTTACCTACGAAAATCGCAAATTTCCACTACTGAGCCAAAAAACAGGGGGACTAGGGCCACCCCTGACCTTTTAAATCCTTCGCCTCTGGTATCAACCTAACAAGATTCAACCCGTTTTAGCTATTACTTGGACTTTGAGTTTTCAAGATCAGATCGGCCAGTGGAACTAGTTGACCCGGAACCCACTGAGGCACCGGTTTGGTTTCACACAACTAAACCGGAGGTCAATAAATCAAGCAGTTTTGGTTAAACCCTGGTTACATCGGAAAAAGCTTGAACTAATTTGGTTACGTGAACCAGATATATAAGAAGAGGTAGTTGTGAGCCCTTTAGGGTGGAAGAGACACTCATCTTGAAATTCATTTGAGCCCGTAAAATTACCAATCGATAGACACATGCCACTCCTTTCCTAAAGGGATGGCGTTGTTCCTATGGAACCCGCTAGACCATATATCTAGAAGGTGGCCCGCCTTGAGCACCCTTATAAAAGTCTATTTTTTTTTACGGATGTGGGACTAGTTTAGGGATTACAAGAAACTACGTAAAATTGTGATTTCAAAATTACCAGCTGATCTAGAGCCCTTTTGTGTCATATAATTTATATCTATAATGTATAAACAACATATCTTTTTACTTGTCCGCCAATGTTTTATTAATTCTGTATGTGTATTGTATTTATTTGACTAAATAAATTATATAATTGTTTTATGTTTTTTAGTTTCTATGTGCTTGTAAGTTATATATAATTATAGTAGATCATTTTGTATTAATTATTCATTGAACAAAATTTGAGATCGTTGTTGTTAAAACCGGTCTAACTAGTAAACCAGCCAGTAAAATGATTGTTAAAACCGGTCTAACTAGTAAACTAGTAAAACGATTGTTAAAACCGGTCTAACTAGGAAACGATCCATTCAATATTTTGTTATAAATTTATTGCTGGATATCTAATTATTATTTATTGTTGGTTGGGAAACATAAGTATATTGTGGGTGATCGATTTCATGGACGTTGACATTCTCCTTTATATATAGATCGATGTGTTGCTTATTGCCATAAAACATGGGAGTGGGCTCCATGAACACGCGTTTAACAAGACAAACAACGTGAGCCCAACAAAATCCCATTATATTTTCCGACTTACAAATCACTTTTACGACTATTTTATCCATTTGGATACCACCCATGATATTTTTGTTGCAAGCTAAGCATTAATCTGAACTCATCGTATACAAACATTAATAATTATCATTAGAGTTAAATGCCATTTTCGTCCTTAAGGTTAATTTGGCCATTTTTGCGAGTTTCATCCAAAAGTTTAGTTTTTCTCATCTGAATCTAAAAGTTTTCAAATTCTTGTTGGTTTCGTCCAACTCATTAACTTCATCCATTTTTTCTGTTAACTTTTTGTAAAATGACCAAAATACTCTTATATTTTATATTTTATAGTGTTTAAAGTAAACTCCATCTATTGTCCTTGGAGTTGTCTCTCTCTCTCTCTCTCTCCTACCCCTCTATCTGCTCTCCCTCTCTCTACTTTCTCTCTCTGCTACCTCGCTCTCCCTCTGCACACAAGCACCGCCACACCATTACCCCCAACCCATCACCACCACCACCATCACCATCATCATCATTATCTTCTTCTTCAACAAACACGACACCGACCATCTAAGAGTTAGATCGGAGGAATCTTCAACAAACACGACCCCTGACCACCACCATTCCTTGTTACAAACAACCACAACTGCAACATATGTGGTTGATTAAGTGAGGACGATGGTGACAGATCGTACAGTAAAGGGGTCGGTTGGAGTGGTAGGCAACATAAGGGTTGGTTCCGGGGTGGAAGGTGATGGTCCGGTGGTGGTTCATGGTCGTGGTCCAATCATGTTGGATTTGGGGGTTTTTGGTGTCGTGGTGGTTGTTGGTGACGTCGTATTAGGTGGCCGATCGTGGTGGTAGTCGTGATGGTTGAGGTTTGGTGCTGGTTTAAGAAAGACGGCGGCCATAGTGGGTTTCGTTTGGTTAGGTGTTTGGTAACGGTGGCTGATGACGATGATGTTAGGGGTGGTTGGTGTCTTGGTGGGTCTCGATCGATGGAAACCAGTCTCGGCTCGTTGGTTCGAGTCGGGTCTTAGGTCGTTGGTAACGGCGGGTGAATGGGTTTAACAATGAAGGTGATGTTCGAAATAGGGATTGGGTTGGATTAGGTGGGTGTGGTGGTTTTAGACGACGATGACGGTAGTTGCAGGTGCCGGATATTGAAACCTTGGGGTGGGTGGTGATTGGTTGGATTGACTTGTTATTTTTATAACTTTCTTTTTAAAACAAAAATAATATAAAAGGGTATTTTGGTCTTTTTTTACAAAAAGTTAACAGAAAAAATGGATGGAGTTAACTAGTTGGACGAAACCAGCGAGAATTTGAAAACTTTTGGATTCAGATGAGAAAAAATAAACTTTTGGATGAAACTCTCAAATGACAAAACCTCAAGGACAAAAATGCATTTAACTCTTACCATTATCTCAACTATTTAGTGATCAGTTTGTACTCATAATCTATACTATATTATAATGCATGAGGCAAGGACTTCTTAAAACTTAAGTAATACAAGTTGGATTTCACATGGTACAACTCTTGATGCATGTATTAGAGATTTTATGGGGGTAAATGAGTCTTTTAGTCTCATCAAAGATTTAGTAGTGAGGCAGTTGGGTTTCATACGATATAAGCTCCCTTTTATTAGCTATTCTGGTGTTTGAGTTATGGTTCTTCTTGTAGGTCTACCTTTCATTCCACTTCTGATGCTAGATATTTTATGGACAATATTTCACCAATTTCTAACAAAACAACCATGCCTATCAATTGGTTTTATATTTATCGTCTTCTTCAAATAGGGTTTTTTGTTGGACTTTTCACGAAATAGCTGAGAGGGTCAAAGAGGGCAGAACAAAGTGGCTTTCCGGTTTCGGCTATACAACTGAGCTCCATCCAATCAACGATAATAAACAATAAATTAGATCCTCTGGCAAGTGCGAATTCTGTTTTTATTTGGTAGTGACTTCTATATCTCAATGTTGATTTGTTGTTTGTGTTTATGTCAATGAACTCGTATTTAGATTATGTTCAAGTGTGAGTTTAGAATTCATCCAGGGTTTGATTGTTGATTCTTCTAGCTGGTATTTCTACTTTTTTAAAGTTAATATATTTGTCTTGCTTTAGCAGTACTCTTACATTTTCCTGTGTTTGATTATTTATTCTTATATGCATTTAAATTATATTATGTATTATGCATTTATATTTTCTTTTTAAGTAATTTTCTTATTTAATTTTATACTGGGTTGCAAGATGGTATGATGTGATACTTCTACCTATAAATGAATGCATATGAACTTTCAAGTCAGTTCTTTCAGACCCTTGACCTGGAACAGGTTTGTTTTTGTGTTTCCAATTTATAAAAAAAGAGTAAATTCAGGTTGTACATTATCTAAAACGGGTCAAATAAAATCAACTAAAAGAGGAACAAGTTAAATGGATTGAAAGATGCACAAGTCTATTTCTATGCTTTCAAATATTATAAAGTGGATAAAAGTGTTTATGGTGGAATCAAGCCCTAGCTTAAGCTAAAATCTGACCCGTTTGAACCCAAATCTATTTAGTGCTTGCCTATTACCATTGATGTGGGGACGAACAACCAGAAAAATATTGGATGATGAGTTCTATATTGGTCTTAGACAAAAGAGGGCCACATGGAAAGGTACACATAGACTGGTCATACTAAATTAGGGTCCTTGAGCATATTTTGATTTTAATTATGCCTGTTCCATTATGTTGTTTCTGCAGGAATATTATGACTTACTTGAAGAGTTCATGTCTGCAGTCAAATCATAAATAATGAGTTGAAGTGATAGAAAACAACACTCATTTTTATCTTAATATTTGTATTAGCTATAAAGTTAGTTTTATATATATAAGTTCGACAACTTAAAATTTTAAAGGATTTAATAATCAATTTAAATAGACCCCTTCACCAGCTTGCAGCAAATAGCTTCCATCGATCACAACGACTTTTAAACTTCCATCATCTGAAACACAAATTAAGTTGATTTCAATGAGGTACAACATCGTTTGCAATTTTATAATATTATATGTTAACATCTTCATCGTGATCATTCTATATGATTTCCGCGCCTTTTTTGTTACTGAACCGTCTAAATTTATTTCTGTACGGATGTTTGTTGATAGTCAGTGATCTTGAATGTGTATGAACTGATTATTTTCTTTGAATAAGTTTAGTTGTGATTTTTGAAAGAATTTAGAGATGAGTGTCATAGAGTTTTATAACTGATGATCTGTTTTAGGTGTTAGTGATGAGTGTGATAGGATTTAATACATATATCCAGGTGTTACCTCGAATGCCTATGAACTGGTTATTTGTTTGAATAATTTAGGTACTGAATTTTAAAGAGTAAACTTGTGTTTTGAGAGATTTTAGAGATGAGTGTGATAGGGTTTGATATTGGGAATGAGAGTTGTGTTATTGCCGCTGCAAGCGTGGCGGTTTGATGTGTTGTTGAATGATGAGTCGAAGCGTGAGACGCCTGCTGTGGTGTCATTTGGTGAGAAGCAAAGGTTTTTCGGTTCTGTAGGGGCTGCATTTGCTACTGCTAATCCGAAATCAACGACTCTTCAGATCAAGAGGTTGCTTCTTCATGGGCCTTGGAGGTGGTTGTAACTAAATTTGCTACTTACTATGGAGTTTCTGAGGCATATGCTAAGCTAAGGTGCCTTTTAAATCAAATTACACCCATCATCGTTGTAATTAAGGTTGGTCTTGGTCTGTTTTTTATAATATTACGTGTTGGTTTTCCAGATACCTTTCGTATGTTATGGATGTTGCTACACCATCTGCAGATTGCCTAAATGTGGTGCTTGACTTATTGTCTCCAGTTATTGCATGCAAATTGAAGGGCACTTTGAGTTCCCAAGAGGTGAGAAATCAATCATGTTTTTATAGACTTCGTGGACTAATAGAGGTTGCAATTTACTTATGAATGGGTCAATATGGGTTGCATTTCATCTCTTGAATGGGTAGATGGTGTAATAGAAAAGTAGCCAAAGGGGGAATGGATCAAACGGGCAGAGCAAATCAAACCCGTTGAGAGTCGTGCTAAGCGAATTTTATCAAAAAAATTGTTTTCTTTTTATAACACTAATCTTTTCTTAATCATAATAAACACCTAATTTATTCAGAAATTGACAGAAAAAAATTACAACTGAGACCAGCTCATTTGGACTCCTTTCAGTTTCAAACCTCTTACCCAATCCCCCCTCTGCTCATGGTACCAGAGCTTTTATTATCTTGATTGAGACTATTCATGTTTTCGATATATATGATGATTCCATGGATTTCTGAGAAAAAAAGGGTAATGGTCCAACTTAAGATCGATGTATTTACACAAAGCTCGGATTAAAATAATTCAATCTGGTTGTGTTCTAGAGTTATGTTATTTTGAATAATGTTTGTTGACTTATGTAATGGATAGCTCATATGCAACATCACCAGATTGCAATCATGCTTGGTAGCCTAGGGATTAATTCCAATGAAGTGGTCTGTATGTAATAATTCTGTGTAATCTTTGGTCCCTTTATAGTCAGCATCTGGTAGACAAAACAACCATTGCGGATTTGGAAACTCAGTAAAACACCAGGTACTTCTTTTACACGTTTACAGATTGAGTGGCAAGATGCAATAATAAATCATTTGACTTGTGAATCGATAATCGCATATCAAATAGTGAGTTCAAGAACCTTTTTGGTGTAGATATAATACAACTTGCAAATGCCAAAAAGTGTGCTTCTGTATCATTAAGGCTGGCAACTTGGTATTCTATTTTTTTATATACTTTGTTATATTTGTTTGATAATTTAATATAGTTTTTCATTATTATACTGATATGGTTATTATATTGATAAGCCTGATCAAATATGGTACATATGTGATGATAGACTTAGGCAAATTATAAAAAAAAGATCATATGTAGTTTTATTATTGTTTGCAGCTTTTATAATTTAATTATTCTTGCAATTTTCGGCGGTGGAAGTTGTGATGTAGCCGGTTCGACCAAACCTGTTCTAACCCGAGCCATTCTGAACCTAACTCATTCTGACCCGTGGCCATCATGACCCGTACCCATCCTGACCCGGATTAATATGAACCTATTTTTGAAGCGTCCCAATTCTGACTCGACCCGTTCTGACCCGTATACGTTTTGACCCATGACCCAAACCGAGTCAACCACCCGTTTTGCCAAGTATACTTATTGGTTTTGATTCATTTTAGTAGATACTAGATAGAACAGTAGTTTTCTTTTAATTCATTGTATGTTCTGTTTTATTTTTATTTTCTCATGTTCATTGTCCTTTTATTATGTATTAACTGTCTCTAAGTTTCCAGTTTGTGGATATAACAGTATTGTATGCTATTATTGATGATGAAAAATGTTCGTTTACGTTCATGAACTGTTCGTTTAAAATGTCTTTGATTATATGTTCGTGCTCGGTTAAAGTTTTATGAACAAAAACGAACATGCCTTTGTTGTGATCGTTCGTTTCGTTTACAAGCCTAATGTTAATAAGATGTTGGCATGGTAAACTATATGTTAGCTGATCATATGCATAAAATTAATCATTATTTTTTAAGTTTCAAGTGGGTAATTTTATTGAACGGGTCAAGCACGTAAATTTTATTGAACGCCGCAAAATTAGACCCAATAAAAACAAAAAAAAAAAACAAACAAATAATTTCTATTGAATTGGCCAAAGTGGCTTGATCCACCACAACATGTGGGCTGTTATTACTATTTCATTTAAGTAACTCATAACCTCACAAAAACCGAAACAATGAGTATACAAACGGAAAATGAGGATAACGGTTAGGATTATCGACTCACCGCAAAGCGCGGGTTCCCCACTAGCATTTTATAACGGAAGTGGTCTAAGCAATGAATAAATGAGGTTGATGTAAATTTAATATGTAATATTTTAAGTTTTGGTTCATTATAAAGGTAACAAGGTAACGAGAAGATGTCGAGATATATTATGCTTGCCAAAAGAGCATCCGTGACACATGTCGCTGTAAATTGTAATTTTTCGATTCCGCTGCAACGTATGGGCTCCCATTACATTATCCCGCTCGCATAAACAAATTTTGTACCAAACACACACGTAGGAGCTGACGGGATTCTCCCGCTGCAACGCGCGGGCATTCCCACTAGTTATATTATATTGATATCCACAAAGCAAGTTAAGTAATCATAAGAAGACTTAGGTTTTTTTTATAACGGCCAAAAACTTTATTTATAAATATATAGGTCCAATAAGAGGCTAAAAAAACAAATACAAATCAAACCCCAAAACATCAAAAACACCACAGAAAGCATAAAACGAAACTACAAAAGTTCCAAAACATCAAAAGAGATCCACTTATCCCATGAGATCTCGGAAGACTTCTTCCAATGAACAATCCACGTATATGCATCCTCCTTTATAGTCTCCACTGTGGTATTGACCAAAATGAATTTGTCTTCGAAGACTTGTTTTTTTTAATAGCCGACTTAGAAAACGTCCCCTTATAATCAACTCGTTATTATTAATCATAACCGGATGATAAAAAAGGGCCCATCGAATTAGTTTAACTTTAATTCTTCGGTTGACATAGCTTAAAAAAAAAGTTTCCACCATTTTTTATATGACAAAAAAGAATTATAATAGATTTTTTTTTTCATATTATATTCCATCTCATAACTTATTGTTTTTCATATGATAAAATAAGTTATTCTTTATGGTGTTTCAACATTCTCATACTAAACAAAAGTTCCAAACCAAGCTGGCTTTCTTAGGATTAAAGAAAACAACTTATTCTTATCTGTAGAGCTTCAAATCGCTCGCGGCTCATGAATAATTGTATTACCTAAACAACATGTGACACGTTAATTCGTTAAAACTTGTTGCATCATGTACAATCAGATTTAAAAACAAGACAATCTATTGATAGTTATTAATGTTGGAGTAAACGTGAGTTTGTCCCATATTGGTTGGGGAATGAAAATGAGATGGGTTTATAACAACAACAATCAAGTCCAGTAAATCTCACAAATAGCAAAGCTATTAATAAGGTTTGGGGAGGGTGGGATGTAGGCAGTCCTTATCTCTACCCCTAGGGATAGAGAGACCGCTTTCAGGGAGACCCTCTGCTCACACACAACGAAAAACATACACACACCCACAAAAAAAAATACACACACAACTAGTGATAACATCATAGACATTGAAAACAATGCATCGAAAGAATAGACACTATACCACCATAAACAACCTATACACAAACGTACAGGAAGACAAACATGTAAAATCCATATAACGTGAAATCAAAAGTAAGACCCTACGAAACACCTAAAATGTATTTTTCCCGTATCCTAATAGTCCTTAGCTTTTATCCTTTGCCTCCATAAACCCCTATCATGGACCATGTCCTTAGAGAGGTGCAACCCCAATAAATCTTGTCTAGCCCGCTCATCCCACGTCAATTTTGGTCTGCCTCTACTCCTCTTCCCTTCAACAGTGAGATCTTCTACCACTCTAACTGGCTCAGTCGTCTGTCTCCTCTTCACATGCCCAAACCACCTCAATCTCCCCTCTTTTATCTTTTCCGAGATACTAGCTACCCCCAATCTATCCCTTAAAACCTCATTTCTTATCCTGTCTAAGCGTGTGTGCCCGCACATCCACCTCAACATCCTCATCTCAGCTATCTCCATCTTCTGTGCTTGCATTTTCTTGATTGCCCAACAGTCAGAGCCATATAACATAGCCTGTTTAATAACTACCCTATAAAACTTCCCTTTAAGTTAGTTGGAAACCTTCTGTCGCGCAAAACCCCAGTAGCTGCTCTCCACTTACACCATCCAACCTGGACGCGGTGGGCTACGTCACTATCTATCTCTTCATCCCTTTGTACAAATGATCCTAAATACTTAAACTTAGTTACCTGCGACACCACCTGTCCCTCAATGGTAATCTTAGTGTCCTCTGCATTGCCCACGCCATTGAAGTCACAGTACAAGTACTCCATCTTAGATTGACTAATCCTTAAACCTTTACTTTCTAGTGCTACACGCCACTCCTCTAGCCTCGCATTCAAACCTTGTTTACTCTCGGAGACTAACACAATATCATCTGCAAAAAGCAAGCACCACGGGACCGTCTCCTGGATCGACTTTGATAACTCGTCTAGGACAACCGCAAACAGGAAAGGGCTCAAGGCAGACCCTTGATGGAGTCCTACTTCTACAGGGAAAGATTCAGTATCTCCTACAGGCGACCGAACGCTAGTCTTAGTCCTAACATACATATTTTTAATTAGGTCTATATACTTTCCGGAAACCCCTCTACTCTCTAAACTGTCCCAAATCAGTGTATGAGGCATACTGTCATATGCCTTTTCAAGATCAATGAACACCATATACAGATCTCTCTTCTTCTCCATATATTTTTCCACCAATCTCCTAAGGATATGTATTGCTTATGTGGTAGACCGCCCTGGCATGAAACCAAATTGGTTAACCGTAACTTAAGTTTCTCTTCTAAATCTAGACTTGATTACCCTCTCCCATAATTTCATAGTATGTCCTAGCAGTTTAATCCCTCTATAATTCCCACAACATTGGGCGTCTCCTTTTTTCTTATACAAAGGTACTACTACACTAGTCCTCCATTGATCTGACATCCTTCCAGATTTGAAAATAAGATTGAATAATGTTGTTAGCAATTGAACTCCTACTTCTTCCATACACTTCCACGCCTCAATCGGTATGTTATCCAGCCCAACCGCCTTAGCCCTTCCCATCTTATTAAGTGCTGCTCTTACCTCTCCCGGTGTGATATGCCGGCAATAGCAATTATTCCTTTGAAGCTTTGGTGTAGATGAGTTGTCATTCTTTAGTTACATTATACTTGGGCACCTATCTGCGCGCATAGGGGGGGGGGGGGTTGCAAAAACGGGTTCTGGTTCGAGAAAAAATTTAGGAACCAACTTGACGCTCGCACAACCTGCGAACACGAAGGCAGCTCAAAAAATCCTCTACCCGTGTTGACAGTTTCTTTCTTGGTGTGTTTTGAGTTTATATAAGGTTGCAAAACCTTGTGCAGAACACACACGCAAACAATTAACTACTAAAAATCCGTTAGCTAGCAACGACCTTCACTAGTGAAGCAAAGTGTGTACTTCCTCTAATAAATTTAGACTCTAGGGAAGCAAAGTATGAAAAGCCTCTTTAACAATTCTTTATGGTTGCCTTTAAAAAAAATAATTCTTTATGGATCTTCAAGTGTAGAAGTGTAGAACCAGGAAACCGCTAGTTTTCATGTGAAATAATAAAAATTCATTTTAAAACAGAAAAAAATATTTTTACTAATCTTTTAAGCTTGCATATAAACACATGTAGAAGTTGTTTTAATAAAAAAAAAAAAACTAGCCTAGAAAACATAAAGAAATTAAAAAAAATGATATTTTTATTTAAATGGCTTATACATGTGTTTATATGCAAAACCTTTAAAAGACATGTAAAAATATTTTTTTTATGTTAAAAATGATTTTTTATAGATATTTTACATGTTAAATTAATGGTTTCCATGATTCTTTTTTTTTTTAAGTTCCACACACTAAAACTCACACTATCAATATTGTCAAGCTACTTGATCCATATGTGAAGTTTATTTTGTATTTACGTATATGGACCATAACTCTTTGTAAAAGTTTGTAAATGATAACCTTTGTTTATTTCAGCTATGCTTGTTCTCTTACTTATTTAGTTAACTTTTCAAGATTTATAACCATGCTAAATTTTGGTGATAAATTCTATAAAAAAAAAGAAGAAAAAAAGTCGATTAATACTTTTTTAACATCAGGTTAAAGAAACCAAATTGCTTATCCCCTTATTAAAATCAGCTACAAGCCTACAGCCATAGGCTTTAAGAATTTTGAGGTGGGCTTGCTGGTAGCCTAGCCTTAAAACCCTTTAGCACTAGCCCATATAGACCAAAACAAAACGAAAAACAAATAAACTTGAACTCGTATTCCACTTGATAATTTGAGGCTGGTTAGTAACTTAGTACGTATCAATTGATTTTTTTAATAAACTTATAAACGTATAGATGGCCCATATAATTTCCTTTATCAGCCCAACCAAAAATAAATATCCATTTTCTTAACGGCTATATTTTGTTATTTATTTAGGATTTAAACCCCTCACTACTTACAAAAGCAAAGTGTTATCCAACTCTTGATAAATATGCATTTGCCGTTGTTTCTTTTTCTCCAACCTACTAATCTTCCATCATGACAAGAAGTTTTGTGTATTTAACTTAATTTAAAAATCTTTCTTAATCATAGTTATTTTTTTGGAAAATCGGATTCAGTGGGTCGGTTATGGTTATTACAACAACAAAAAATACTTCAACATAAAAAAAAGAAAAAAGAAAGAAAAAAACCGTACTACTTGACGGAAATAAGCTTTGTCTTGAATGTGCTCTCAAAGTTGGGTCTTAGATTTCAGTCACTAGTGATACGAAGCTCTACATTTTAATATACATTACGGGGTTAGGATCAAATACACAGTGAAAGAAAGATAAGAAGTCGTAGGAAGGGTATCAAACGGACTCCGATTGAACTCATTCAAGCGGCATTGGACCGTCTTATCGAACCCTAGAACGTTAGTTTTTAGGTCTTCGTTTTTTGGGGGTTTTAGCTTATAGTTTTTAGAATATGCGTTATATCATTATGTCTTTTATATAGCATTGTGTCTTTATGTTATTTTCATCATTGTATCATATTTTTCAATTCATTGTGTCTTTTTTTTATAGCATTGTGTTATATTTTTTGGCGCTGTGTTATATTTTGTGGCTCATTGTGTCATATTTCATGGCTCATTGTGTCATATTTCATGATCTATTGTATTTTTTGTATCCTTCTCATCATTCTCATTTTTATTACACTGTGTAAAATAACTTGACACATACATTACATATTTAGATATGAGACTACAACCAAGTAACTCCATTTGACATATCAATACTTGATATGAAACGAGAAAGTCATAGATCCTAATAAATATTGCCATAACAATTCTTTAAAAGTGAGAAAAAAAAAATCCTCTTGCATCTTCAATGGCTATTAGCATGCAGTGTCAACTCATCAACACTTTGTGTTTAAAAAAACACACAACCAACAAACCAAACCCAAAACAACACAAATCATCTCCAACCCAACTTATTATCCAACAAAACCAACCCCACATACTAAACTTGAAGCACTTAACAACATTGTACACGACCTCGAAGCCTCTATTAAACAAGGCATACATATCAATGATCCTCGTATATTTTCCTCACTCCTTGAAACCTGCTATCGTTTACAAGCCGTAGAACTTGGTATTCGAATCCATAACGTAATACCCACCAAGCTTTTACGTAACAACACTGGTGTTTCATCAAAACTGCTTAGATTATATGCTTCCAATGGGTATATGGAAGATGCCCACCAAGTGTTCGACGTTATGTCTGAGAGAAACTCATCTGCTTTTGTATGGAATTCGCTTATATCCGGATATGCCGAAAAGGGTTTGTATGATGATGCATTGGCATTGTATTTTCAAATGATGAAGAGGGTGTGGAGCCTGACGGGTTTACTTTTCCTCGTGTGCTTAAAGCTTGTGGTGGCATGGGATTGGTTAATGTTGGCCAGGAGGTTCATCGTGAGATAATTCGTCGTGGGTATGCGAATGATCGGTTTGTGGTTAATGGGTTGGTTGGGATGTACGCGAAATGTGGTGATATTGTGATGGCGCGTAAAATGTTTGAGAAAATCGCGGTGAAAGATATAGTTTCGTGGAACTCGATGCTTAGTGGTTTTGTTAAACATGATTTGATATCCGACACGTTGGTAACTTTTCGACAGATGATGTTGGATGGGTTTGAGCCGGACGAGGTTTCTATTGCAACTATTCTGACACCAGGGCTGCCCGAAAAGCTTGTAGCGCAGATTCACGCGTGGGTTATTCGTAAAGGAACAGAATGGAATTTACCGATTGCGAATTCGCTTATTTATGTTTACTCGAATAATGGCATGCTGGATAGAGCAAGATGGGTGTTTGACCAAATGCCTGAGAGAGATTTGGTTTCATGGAACAGTATAATATCAGTAAATAACAAACATCCAAATGCACTTATGTACTTCCAGCTTATGTTAAACTCAAATTCTTTCCCTGACGCGATTACATTTGTTTCGGTATTAACAGCGTGTGCGCATTTGAGATTGGTAAAAAGAAGGTGAAAGGTTGTTTTTCTATAATGACGGATAAATACGGAATAATGCCAAGTATGGAACATTATGCATGTCTGTTAATCTTTATGGAAGGGCCGGATTGATAGCCGAAGCTTATAAAGTGATCACTGATAAAATGCAGCTTGCAGCTGGTCCGACGGTTTGGGGAGCATTGTTACATGCATGTTATGTTCATGGGAATGTAGAAATTGGGAAGATTGCTGCAGAAAATCTGTTTGAGTTGGAGCCAGATAACAGCCATAACTTCAAGCTTTTGATGCAGATATATGGTGAAGCGGGTCGTGTGGAAGATGTTGAAAGAGTTAGAATGATGATGGCGAGCAGAGGGTTCGACTTGTAGTGTATCGAAAAGCTTAATTACTCGTCTTATTGTATGAGTATGACAAGCTCAAGATGTTTATAACAATTATATATAAAATATATCTTCCCAGCATTGTTCTTTCTGCAATTTACGCGTTTATATTTTAACAAATCCGGTTAATTAAGCAACAAGAATAGGGAAGAAGCTTGAATATCAACATAATAAAATCAAACGAAGCTCGAATATCAACATCAAATTTTGATTTATCTACTGGACTTGTTTTGTTCTAATGACTGATTTTGATCAATTTGTTATGGTAAATTTGTTGTATACAACTGAACAGTTCTGCTGGCTGCAAGAATATCAACATCATTTTTTGTTGTATACAACTTTGTTAGTGACCAGAATATCAGTTTTTTCGACCAAGTGATTTGAAAAATCGTATACAAAGTTTCTTCTCAAGTAAGTGCCGACTTCATTGGTCGTAGATCTAGTGTTCTATGTACAAGGCAGCGGTGGTGGTGTTCCTTTTTGAAGAATATTTCAGTGTTTGTAGGCTTAATGAAGCGTTACAATGTGTAACTGGATTTTTTTGTTTTTGTTTTTGGTGGTACAGTAAGATTTTTTATGCATTTGGAGGTGTCAGTTTTCAATTTGTGCTTTTGATAAAACCGCAATCTCAGGTTGCGGATTATGCTGACATGGGGACATCTGATTGGTGAGGTGGAAAGGATACAATGACTACCTTGTCCATCTAGGCATAAACTTCAATCTCAGGTTGCGGTTACACCAAATGCAAATGTCCTTTTATGACATCCTCCATTTGCACAAAAAAATCCTACTATGCCACCAAAAACTAAAAAAAAAAAATGTAACTGTGTAGAAGATGAATAACAAGGTTAGGGTATACGGATAAAGTGACGCGGTTTAAACTTTTATAACTAAAACATAAAATTGTCATTTTACATAAACCTGACATATTTTAACGAAAGATACCAAATGTCTATCTATACTACATTATAAAGGAGGGCATGTGCAAATATGTCCAAAGTGTCAAAGTTAAGATGACATACCAAGAGTCTCAAGTGTTCGTAACCATGACACAAGCACCAACGGTCTAGTTGAAGGAACAACGAATGAGATGAAATATGTTCGCAACAATATTGCTACTTTGATATGGAATGCACGGCATTAATGATTTAATAATATTATATTATGTTATCGGCTATTTGTCTATGAGCATGGCTGGCCCTTGGGTGGGCCGGGGAGGCCAACCGGTCAGGGCCTAAAAATATCGGGGGCACATTTAAAAAATATATATATATATATATGTATATGTTTTTTAAATACATCTTTAAACATTTAAACTCGGGCCTATTAAACACATCTTATAAATTATAAAATAACCTAAATACTAGTAACCCATAACAAATTTAAAAGCCCATTACTCATTTACTTTAACTAAATAAAAAAACAAAAACTAGAAGAAACCTGTGACACAGAGAAGCAAACAAAATTTTTCCCCATCCTAATTCAAAAGCTTTGAGCTAAAAAGAATGTTAAAGAAACTTCATCCAGTCTCGGTTACCTATTCGCTTAATACGGTATGTCATTAACTCATTGTAATACTTTAATCGGCGTTTAAAGAAAATAGTTTACGTTATTTATTTCGTTAAGGCTTAATGGTAAGGGGCACGTTTTTTGTGGCTTGGCCTAGGCACTGAATTCTTAGGGACGACCCTGTCTATGAGTATGTTTTATTTAGGGAAAATCACCAAATTAGCCCGTTGACCGAATGAAAATCTCAAATAGCCCCTTGACCCGTCTCCCAAAGACGGGTCACACCTTCCAAGAGGTCTTAAACGTCTCCCGAGACGTCTCCCACTCTAACCAATAATTTACTGCCACATCATCACCTACCCACTCTCTCTCTAATAATTATCCCATCCTGACACCACTCCTCTCCTCCTCTCTCTCTACCTTTCTCTCTCCTCTCTATTTCTCACCCGTCTTGAAGAATACTCCGCTCAGCTACATCTTCATCTTGTGTTAAATTATTATTATGGGGAATTGGATTTTAATAACCTGAACTATTTGAAATTGGCCACTGGCACCCCCAACTAAAAAATTGACCATATATAACCTGAACTATTGACTTATTGGAATCTAACACCCACTAACGGTTAAATGACTAACACCGTTAGTGGGTTCGCTGACATGGCAAGATTTGCTGACGTGGCATGCTGACATGGCAAGATTTGCTGACGTGGCATGCTGACGTGTCAATCCACGTGTGCACATGTCAGCGTGTCACGTCAGCAACTTGTGCCACGTCAGCAACCCAACTAACGGCGTCAGTTAGTTGGGTGCTAGATTCCAATAAGTCAATAGTTCAGGTTATATATGACCAATTTTTTAGTTGAGGGTGCCAGTGGCCAATTTCGAATAGTTTGGGTTATTAAAATCCAATTCCCCTATTATTATTAATATTCAAATAGAATTAGAATCTGTTATATTAATATTGAATTGGTAGGAGGTTCTATTGGGAATTTGGGTTGTTTTACTTTGAAAGCTTTACCACATGGTATTGGGATTGGGATTGAGCAAAGAGATTGAAGTAAAGTCATGGATGGGGCTATTTCTTCTGTTGAAGAGTCTATTAACCGCAGGTACCCGTCCTAGGTAAGAGAAGCTCTGGATGAGTTGCCATTCCATACGGCATTCCATGGGCGTATGTATGTATCTATCTCACTTCCATTTCTCATTTCTTGGGTAACTTAATATACAATTTCGCTCAGCACTAAGGAACCAACTTGGAATGAAGAGTCACACCGGAGACGGGAGAGAGAGTGAGGAGAGGGGAGAGAAAAAGTGAGAGGAGAGAGAAAGACGTTTCAGGGAGAGAGAAAGACGTTTCAGATAAAGAGAGAGGAGAGAGTGGGTAGTGATGATGTGGAGGTAAATTATTGATTAGAGTAGGAGACGTCTCGGGAGACATTTGAGACATCTTGGAAGGTGTGACCCGTCTTTGGGAGACGGGTCAAGGGGCTATTTGAGCTTTTCACTCGGTCAACGGGCCAATTTGGTGATTTTCCCTTTTATTTAATTGATTACATTTTAGTATTATGTTTTTTTAGTTATGCCCATTTTGGTCATTTTATACATTTTATTAAAAGCTCCAGCTACTCTGCTAAACACCTAAATATCTAAAAAGCTACAGCGTCCAGCTTACAGCCACCAGCTTCTAGCCATCAGCTTTCAGCTTCCAGCCACCAGCTAGTTTTGCCAAACATACCCATAATCGTCTTTTGTTAAATATATTAACTGCTTTCGCTTCATATATATACCATGTCCCATCATTAACTAGAAAACATAATTAATCACTAATCTTTAAAAACACTAGCTATAAAAAATGGTTAAAAAGTATAACATATATTAATTCATCCTTATCCTCAAAAGAAAGCACAGGTTGATGCATCTTTATCCTCAAGATATTGACGGAGTTAAAGCTCGCGTTGACTACCTTTTTAAAGCCAAGCTTGGAATCTACTTACGATGTTAAAGCTACACATTCATAAAGAGTAAACACTTGAGTGATACTTTAATTTTAAATTATTTTTTTTATAACGACCAACAACAAAGCCCACTACTTAGAAAACCAATAGGCGAAAAGATCACCGGCTTACGCTCACCATTACGTTATGGTAATTTTAGATGATTAAGGGCTGTTTGGTAGCCTCTTAACCATTCAGCTCTGAATCATTCAGCATTCAGATTGTCTGTTTCAGCATCTGAATGGAATGATTAAAGTGTTGAACCATTAAGCTAATAAGGATGCTGAATGATTCAGCTCTTAACCATTCAGAGCCTCTTAACTATTCAGATTATCTTAATGATTCAGCACTTAATCAACCAAACAACCCCTAATTGTAATATTGTATGATTTATTACTTGTATCATTCAAACCAGCATATAAAATAGCTTAAATAAATTAAAAATAAATATCACTATTACATATTTACATTAATCAGACAGGTTATCACTACTTGTTTTATTCTTATTTTTAACTAACAAAAATCAAGCTCTCTCGAGAGGCGACCAATTAAGTGGATTCACAACGACCTTGCTTCTCTGTGTCGGCAAAGGGAAATGGTTTCTTTTTCTCTATTTAATATTTCTAATAAATGCAGTTTTATATTGTTATTTATTATTTTATCGGTATAATTCCACTTGAATAACCTAAAATATCAAGCTCCAGGCCAGCGAAATAAATTTTTATATTCACAACAACTAATTATACCCCGGAACGTCCGGGGTTGAAAAACCTAATATGACATATTAATTTTACATATGAAATAGAATGATGCGCTTTACAGTTACATGCATGAAAGCTTCGGGTAACAGCTAACCTAAAACAATTAAAAATATATCTCCAAGTTAACGCCTAACCTTAAACAATGTATGACTCTAATATTAATATCTAACCTAAAACAATGTATTACTCCAATGCTAACGCATGTTGAAAATAGAATTCATATTTACTGATTTGAACATAATTAGTGACTTGCCTATAAATGATTAATGATTTTACCTGAACGCTTTGTGTTTTTTTTTTTCCTGTTTTAAACAAAACCCAACAAAAAATAGCCATTTTTTTCTCCGTTTTTATGTAGCACTATAGTACTCACGTACTCGTTGGAAAGATAATAAAACACATCGTTAATTTGGTGTATCATTTTTTTCTTTAAAAAATCTCGTATATAAAAGATATTAACGTTTAAAAATTATGGGAGGAAACATAAGAGAGAAAAACTCATTTTGTTTTTTAAATTATTTTTTTTTTCCTAAAATATCTAAATGCCACATGGAATGACACATGGCACACTAAATGAGGAGAATGCCTCTTCGAGTGCCATGTCATTAAATGGCTTTCTTTTAT